>SJYC01013151.1:0-117332 GCA_006408675.1 Madoqua kirkii | reverse complement strand
AATGCAGGACACATGGGTTTGATCCCTGGGTTGGGAAGATCCTCTGGAGGAGAAATGGCAACCCATACCAGTATTCTTGCCTGAAGAATTCTATGGGCAAGATGAACCTGGCGGGCCACGATGTGTATTACTCTTTGATGTATCAGAAACCTCAGACCTGCCTGGAACCATCCATTTCTAGGTGTGTTAACCTTTCCACTCATGACCTCTCGAGCTTAGTCACAAGAGTTGCACCTTGAAAGGCACACACGTCTGGTCATCAGCGCTTTCCCACCATATTGGAAAGCTGTGGACACAGTGGGCTTCTCATGACCATTGTCTCTGCATCCTGATTCTCACATCCTCTAAGCTCAGCAGTGAATTGAATGGTCACAGATGGAGCTGTGGACATAAATCCCGCTACCCAGCCATTGATCCTGTAAACACGTTTTAGCTCCCAAATCTGTAAGAGGCATGGTTGGGTTCGATGCCACTAGAGACAGTTGCTTCTCTAAAATTCTGTGTTTCCATGGTGTAACCCCTGGAGCATTCTCTGATAAGTATTTCCTGTTTCTCCTAGCCCTTCAGTCAAACCGCCTCCATTGGATCGTCTCTCTTTGCCTACTAATATGTTCTGGCCTCTTCTTTATGGTGTCTCCTCTTGTGTCAGTCTCCCCAGGCACTAATACAAAAAGAGGGGACAAAGAGATGAAAAGATGCTCAGGTAACTCATTATTCAGTTCAGTTCAGTTGCTCAGTCGTGTCCAACTCTTTGCGACCCCATGAATCGCAGCACGCCAGGCCTTCCTGTCCATCACCACCTCCCGGAGTTCACTCAGACTCACGTCCATCGAGTCCGTGATGCCATTCAGCCATCTCATCTTCTGTCATCCCCTTCTCCTCCTGCCCCTAATCCCTCCCAGCATCAGAGTCTTTCCCAATGAGTCAACTCTTTGCATGAGATGGCCAAAGTACTGGAGTTTCAGCTTTAGCATTTTCTCCAAAGAAATCCCAGGGCTGACCTCCATCAGAATGGACTGGTTGGATCTCGTTGCAGTCCAAGGGACTCTCAGAAATGCAAATCAAAGCTATGATGAATATATAACTATATTCTGACCTCACATCAGAATAGCCAGTCAGAATAGCCATCATCAAAAAATCTTTAAACAGTAAATGCTGGGGAGGGTGTGGAGAAAAGGTAACCCTCTTGAACCGTTGGTGGGAATGAAAATTGGTGCAACCACTATAGAAAAACATATGGAGATTCCTTAAACAACTCAACAAAGAACAACCATATGACCTGACCCTTGGGCATATATCTGGAGAAAACCATAATTCAGAAAGATACATGTACCCCAAGGTTCATAGCAGCACTGTTGACAGTAACCAAGACATGAAGGCAACCTAAAAGTCCAGGGAGAGAGTAATGGATAAAGAAGAAGTGGTACATATACACAGTGGACTTCTCCTCGGCCATGAAAAGGAATGAAGTTGTGCCATTTGCAGAGATGGGGCTGGACCTAGAGACTGTCATCCAGAGTGAAAGAAGTCAGAGAAAAATATTGAATAATGTTGCTTATATGTGCAATCTAGAAAAAGGATACAGATAAATTTATTTGCAAAGCAGAAACAGAGACACCGATGTTTTGGATATCAAAGTGGGGAAAAGGAAATGGGGTGGATTGGGAGACTGAGCCTGACATATACATACTATTGTGTATAAAATAGATAGCTATTGAGAATCTAACTTGGAGAAGGCAATGGCACCCCACTCCAGTACTCTTGCCTGGAAAATCCCATGGATGGAGGAGCCTGGTAGGCCCCAGTCCATGGGGTCGCAAAGAGTCAGACACGACTGAGCGACTTCACCTTCAATGAGAATCTACTGTATAGGTCAGGGAACTCTCCTCAGCATTATGTGGTGACTTCAATGGGAAGGAAATCCAAAGCAGAGAGGACATATATACACATATAGCTGACTCACTCTGCCGTACGTGGGTGCACGTTCAGTCGCTTCAGTCGTGTCTGACTCTTTGCAACCCAGTGGACTGTGGCCCCCCAGGCTCCTCTGTCCATGGGATTCTCCAGGCAGGAATACTGGAGTGGGTTGCCATGTCCTTCTCCAGCTCTGACGTACGGCAATCACTAACACAACATTGTAAAGCATTTATAATCCAATAAACATTAAGAAAAAGAGGGGACAAGATAGATCACACAAGAATGTTCTACAGAACCATGAGACCCTCCAGTGTCACCATTCTAGTGCTCACATGTCTCAGCTCTCCAAATCCTTTACACGCCATCTTCACGTTTCTTCTACTTCTTTTTGATGGGAGTCAGATTTCTGCTTCTAAGTGACTTGTTTACCTTTCTAGACTGTGAAGAGCTTGAAGATAGGGTGTATGGGTGTGTGTGTGTGGGTGGGTGTGTGTGTGTGTGTGTGTGTGTGTGTGTATAGTTTATAAATTAAGCAGAACCACCGCTTCGCATGACACGGTGGTAATGGAATGCAGCATATGTTTATGAGAAAAAAATGATGTAGAAAGAGAAAACATACGTTGTAAATGTTCCTCACTCACTTAACCCTTTCTGCAGAACTGCGGATCCACGATTGTGCAGTTCAGTGGGCAACCGTCCCTATATATCCACTCAAAACCTTGGACTCATCGTGTTAAATGTTGACTTCCAGCCCTCCTCTTGTGTATCTTCCTCCTGCATCCTTCGTCTTATTGACAACTTCAGCTCCCTTCGGGTGGAGATTAGCAACTTGGGTGCCTCTGCTATTCTCACTTCTCTGACTTCGCCGTTCACGGGTTGATTTTTCTCTGCCTTTCACTCAGTGTCGTCTGCCATCCAAATGGCATGTCGACACTACAAGTGGTAGGGAGAATGTTTGTGAGATGCTATAATAATTTTTGCTGTGGCTTGGTTTCCTGTGTATCTCACCTCCCTACTCCACCTCCCATTCTAACGCTCGAGTCATTTTAAGCATGAACTGGGGCAAGCAATTCTGCTCTCTTGGGTTGGCCAAAAGGTTCTTTTAGGTTTTTCTGTAACATCTCATGGCAAACCCTGAGCAAATTTTTTGGTCAACCCAGTAAGACTGTCAATGGCTCTTGTTGAATTCCAAAGGCCATCTTTCTAGCCGTGTGTTTTACGGCATCTTCTCTTTGTTAGCTTTCATACTCCACATATTTACAAGTCCTGTTCAGGCCCCAAACCTGTTTACCAGGGATCAGATTGTCCTCATCCTTCTAAGCTGATTCACGTGCTCGTCATTCTGTGAAACCTTCTCTATTTAACGCATCTGGAACAACATATCACTTCTTTGGCTTCTCGTGGGATGTTGTTCTTCTGCCATTTATTGTACACATTGTTGCTACTGTCATTGTTGTTCTGTCACTAAGTCGTGTCCAATTCTTTGTGACCCCATGGACTGCAGCACCCCAGGCCTCCCTGTCCCTCACCAACTCCCTGAGCTTGCTCACACTCATGTCCATTGAGTTGGTGATGCCATCCAACCATCTCATCCTCTGTTGTCCCCTTTTCCTCCCACCTTCAATCTTTCCCAGCATCAGGGTCTTTTCAAATGAGTCAGCTCTTGGCATCAGGTGGCAGAAGTGTTGGAGTTTCTGCTTCAGCATCAGTCCTTCCAATGACTATTCAGGACTGATTTCCTTTGGGATGGACAGGTTGGAACTCCTTACAGTCCAAGGGACTCTCAAGATTCTTCTCCAACACCACAGTTCAAAAGCATCAATTCTTCAGGGCTCAGCTTTCTTTATAGCCCACCTCTTATATGCGTACATGACTACTGGGTATTTTTCTAGATTAAGTAAAAACAGAAATCCATAGCTCCATTCCAAATGATGATTGATGTGATTAGCTCACTGAGCTTTTTTGTTTGTTGGTTTCTTTGAAATTTGAAGTTTTTCTTCATTTGGTTTATGATTTCAAACAGTTGATCATCCTAAAACTTGAAAGCCTGAAACACTTGTTAGAACATTCATTTTGATTGCTGTTATTGATTGATTGATTTATAGCTTGAGGCAGTATGTGATCAGGGCACTTAAAGTTGCAGTCGTCTGTTTGTAGTATTATTTGTCTCCTGTTCCCTTCACTGCCTGCTGCAGTCCAAGGGGTCACAAAGAGTCAGACACAATTTAATGATTGAACAGCAATTTCCTTCACACATGGAAGAGAGGTTTGGGGGGCCACTTTTTTGGGCAAACTCTTATCGTTATTATTGCTTGGAGAAATAGGAAGTGTTTTACTCTTGTTTGAAGTGTGAGAGAAATGGCTGTCTTTTTCTTTTTTTTTTAATCTTTGGCTTTTGTTGAAACCATTTTATCTGGCCGGTGGCATCATAAAGAAATAGAGCTTTGGCAAACTCATCCTGCAAAGGTTTACTGAAATGTTTACATCTTGGTTGTTGTTGTAATTTTCACAGTGTTAGTTGCTCAGTCATGTCCAACTCTTTGCAACTCCACAGGCTGTAGCCCACTTGAATCCTCTGTCCATGGGATTCTCCAGGCAAGAATACTGGAGTGGGTTGCCATTCCCTTCTCCAGGGAATCTTCCTGACCTGGAGATTGAATATGGGTCTCCTGCATTTCAGGCAGGTTGCTTACCATCTACAGGGAAGATTACTAAAAGAAAATGTTGCCTGTCATTATTAATATTTTGATGTGTTTATTTAAATGCTTCTGATTAGAGGTGATTGGAAAAGAAGCAAGCATGCAATTAAAATAGAACTTTAAATTGCATACACTGATGCTAGATTTGACAGATGGAGATTGTGGATTAAAAAGAAGATAAATGTAGTTCCTTGATTTTATACAATTTCATCAGCCTTTTTTGGAGAAGGAAATGGCAACCCACTCCAGTATTCTTGCCTGGAGAATCCCAGGAACAAAGGAGCCTGGTGGGCTACAGTCCATGGAGTCACAAACAGTTGGACCCGACTGAGAGACTAACACATAACACACACGTATCTCTGCCATTAGTGTTTCAGACATATGCCTCTTTTTGTAAATGATGTCTGTGTTCTATAAGGTATTTTTTCCACAAGTTGTCAGGATTATGATTATTTGGTAATATAGACATTAGAGAGGACTGACTTTAATGCACTGGTATCTATAGCTGTGAAAATGCAAGTGTGTACATACAATATCTTGTTTTCCTAATTTACACGTTCAGCAATGACAAAAAGATTCACAAAATTATTTTGTGATTTTTTTTTTTTTTTAGCTACATTGCATTGAGCACTTTTTATATGGAATGAATGCTTGTCAGATGTTTCCCAAATGAAACGACGGAGACTTAACTTCTCAGGAGCTGAGCCTTTTTCTGGGAGAAATCCCCATGTCTTGTGGAGTGGTCCCTCTCCGTCATACGACACTTTTTCAGATGAAAAAAAAAATTGCAGGTTATTTTTAAAGAGTACCATTGATTCATTTTGAGTAATCTTGAGAAGGAGTTGGGCTAAACATATTTATTTATTAAATGGCTAGGAGCCACAGTCCTGAAACTTTTTTGGCTAGGAGCCACAGTCCTGAAAAGAATGAAGACAGCTTAGAGGGTAAAGCATTGGACTTAAGGTTTAGCAAACAAATTAACTCTTTAGGGAGTTTATAAAGTATATAAGGTGGACAAGTGTTTAAACTGTTTCATTTAAAATTTTAAATTATTTCATTACTGTTAGAAAATGGTATTCTTTTAGAATTGCTATATTTACGAAAATCTATACATTTGTTTCAGCACATACTTGGGAGAGGCGAACACTTAATAAACTTGGGACAAGCTTGTACAGGTCTTGGAAAAGCACTGATGAGCTTAACATTTTTTTTCATTAAGGAACCAAGAATGAATCTTTTATATTCAGTATTAAAGAATATAAAATCTAGAACATTCTCAGAAGAAATAGCTTGCCCCTTGAAGTCTACATAGAACACAAAAGACTGTTATCAAATCCTATAGCAGTTTCCCGCCCCCCCCCCCAGCTTTATTGAGATATAATTGACATATATAACATTGTGTAAGTTTAGGGTATACAGTGTGAGATCGGATACATGTGTGTATGGGAAAATGTTTATAACACCAATGTAGTTCTTTTTAAAGATCAGTGTCAGCACCGAGATTTCCAGGCAAAATTGCTGAAAGAGGATCTCGGGTTTTGATCCCAGAGATCTGTCTCTGTTGATGTAGGGGCCAGTCGTGGGCCTGCATTTCTGATAACCTGCAAAGTGACGCTCCTGTTACTGGTCACTGGTCACATATTGAGAGCAGTCCTATGACAGACTAACAGTTGATACCATCAGTGGTTTGTTTTCATATATGCAGTTTTGAATATATGAAAGCTCTGAGATAATCAGGAGCTTATGGGAGCCATGAGCATACCAACAATTAGGTAACTGGCACTTAACCAGACATAATGAATATTTAATAATGGATCAGTTAATAATTAACTGTTGTATTAAAATATATTTTGAGAATCATATATCCATTCGTATGAAAGTATCATTTTGAGTTCAATCATGAGACCTGACTGTTCTCTCTTCATTTTGATACATAGATAATGTATATTTTATGTGTCATATAAGTAGTACTACATATATATAACAGTGCATTTATGTGTATATATACCTTGTTTATTCCATAATATTATTTCTTATTAAGCTTGTTGCTGAACAATGGATCCTGGCTATTATCTTTGATTTATTAAATCATGTGTATAAATCATATTTAAGAGTTCAGTGTAGTTCAGTTGCTCAGTTGTGTCTGACTCTTTGTGACCCCATGGACTGCAGCACAGGCCTCCCAGTCCATCACCAACTCCCGGAGTTTACTCAAACTCATGTCCATTGAGTTGGTGATGCCATCCAACCACCTCATCTCATCCTCTGTCATCCCCTTCTCCTCCTGCCCTCAATCTTTCCCAGCATCAGGGTCTTTTCCAAGGAATCCCATCAGCTTCCCAGGATGCACATTTGCGATGAGGTGAGGTTTAGCTGGATCTCCCAAAGTCACTCAGAAATGCTGGTGCTGAAAAGTCTGGGGCGGGCACAGTGGGGACCTTTCCTTAGGGGCCTTGTCACCTGTGTCCACTGATCAGTCTTCACTGTTCTCTCTCCCAGTGCCTGGAGCCCTGCAAGGTGTCCTGGGACATGTGAAAGCAGCAATGCCAGAGCTTCTATGAGATAAGGGGTATGCATACAGCCACAGGCCGAGCTGTGGACCAAGGAGTCCTGGGCATCCAGGGAGGGCATCGTGTCCTTCTGGGGCTGGGAGGCTCAGCTTACTTCTGGGGGTGTGTTTGTATAAATTCACAGTCAACAAAATTGTTGAGACGTCTGAAAACCCAGGTGGCATTATTAGTCAAGAGCCTCGCCTGCCAACGCAAAAGACTTAAGATACTCGGGTTCGATCCCTGGGTCAGGAAGATCCCCTGGAGAAGGGAATGGCAACCCACTCCAATATTCTTAAGCTGGAGAATCTCATGGACAGAGGAGCCTGGCGGGTTACCATGGGGTCACAGAGCATTGGACATGACTGAAGTGACTTTGCATGCACTTAAAGCCTCGCCACTCACTGCATCCACTATTAACTAGGCAGGAAAATTATTTTTGCTTTTTACTGTAAATTTAAAAAATAACGACAAGCCGTTGGCAGCCTCTCTACCTCATATGACGACTCTTCTCTGGGTGGCTCTTGGCATGAGGTTGGAATGCTCGTGCCTTTTGGAAGAAGCTTCGCATTTTTTGGGCTTCCCTGGTGGCTCAGCTGGTAAAGAATCCTCCTGCAATGTGGGAGATCTGGGTTTGATCCTTGGGTGGGCAAGATCCCCTGGAGAAGGGAAAGGCTACCCTCTCCGGTATTCTGACCTAGAGAATTCCATGGACAGTCCATAGGGTCACAAAGAGTTGGACACGACTGATCGACTTTCACTTCACTTCACTCGCATTTTGACTGGCAGAGTTCTCAGACCATTTGATCTTCCTCTGGGCTGGCCACACCCCCGGACTGAGACTGGCCCACATTTTCCTGCAGAAGCCACCTTCTTTTCCCCTTGCTCTCAGTTAGGTAACAGAGCACTCCTGTCCTGGGCAAATGCTGTTAAAGTCACTGCTTGTACCAAAGAAAGAAGGTGCTACCTTGAGGCACTCTATCCTCCAGGGCAGGGAGAACACTTGAGAGTGTCTTGGATTGCAAGGAGATCCAATCAGTCCATCCCAAAGGAAATCAGCCCTGAAGATTCATTGGAAGGAGTGCTGCTGAAACTCCAGTACTTCAGCCACCTGATGCCAAGAGCTGACTCATTTGAAAAGACCCAGACGCTGGGAAAGATCGAAGGCAGGAGCAGAAGGGGATGACAGAGGATTAGATAGCTGGATGGCATCACCGACTCAATGCACATCAGTTTGAGAAAACTCCAGGAGATGATGAAGGACAGGGAAGCCTGGCATGCTGCAGTCCATGGGGTTCCAAAGAGTCAGACATGACTTAGCAACTGAACAAGAGCAATTCTCCAGGGCAGACCAGGGGCCCTGCTGTGAAGCAGACAGTCTGATCACACAATGGCCACTCAGTGTAAGGGGAGTCAGAAAGCCCACTGGGGCCTCGAGGACATGAGTTGGGCCCACATTGGGAACCAGAGCACCACCGTGGAGGGTGGGGAGGGAAGCAGAGATGTGCCTGGGTGGTCTCAGAGGGAGACCCTGCTGCAGGTCTGCTCCAGATGGAACCAGGGCTGATCAGAACTTTCGAGTTGTTCCAGATGATCACAGGGGTCTGGTCCTCCCCCAAGCCCTCCCCCTACCATGTGAATATGGTCCTGTTGCCTGAGTTTCACCTCACAGGGCACGCAGACTCTGTCCTGAAGACATGCCTGTGGACCTGGCATCGTGACAGCCCCTGCGGTTCTAAGGTCAATGAGATACATCCACGTTCCCAATACCAATCTGACCTTCTGATGGATGTGAAGGTCATCAGAATTGTGCGTGAACTGTGCAAGAGTGGAAATTTTCAAGCCCTTGGGCTCACCCACTACAGACGCCCAGAAAGTGAATATGAAAGTCCCTCAGTCGTGTCTGACTCTTTGCAACCCCATGGACTACAGTCCATGGAATTCTCCAGGCCAGAAGACTGGCATGGGTAGCCTTTCCCTTCTCTAGGGGATCGTCCCAACCCAGGGATTGAACCCAGGTCTCCTGCATTGGCAGGTGGATTCTTTGCCAGCTGAGAAGCCCTCAGTAGAACATATGTTTATATTACATGCCCCTTGTCTCATAACAGATCACCCTCAAACTTAACTGGCTGAATCCACACCCGAATCTTGTTTGCTTGCTGTTTTTTTTTTTCTTTAATATATATATTTTATTGAAGTATACTTGACTTAGTGTTTCAGGTTCCCAAATGATTCAGTTATACTTAAACACATAATTTTTCATATAATTTCCATCATAGGTTATTACAAGACACTGACTACAGTTCTCTGTGCCATAAACTTTTTGTTGCCTGTTACGTATATATATATTTTTTAATTAGAACTCTAACATTCTGTTCATGAGGACCGTTATCTCATCCCACTGTTTCTTTGGGTCAGGGGCTTGAACGATAACTCCTTTTCCTTCCAACCACTCATCATTCAGTGACACTCCGAGAGTCTTTAGAGATTTGCTCATGGCAAAGTCACTTGTCTATAGAGTCTGACCTTTTAAGGATTTTTCACCTTCACTTATCATCTGGGTCATTAGGTCAACAGATGTTTGTTACCAACAGGGCTTTCCTGACTGCAGTAATAGTAACTCATGAGCCTTTTTTGGTGTCAGTTGCAGGACAGACTCTTGCAGTGTGTCTGTTAGAATTGCTGATCCCTGGCATAAGCAGATGAGAGTTTTAAAACCCATGAAGTTAGTAACAGTACAGAGGGGAATTGTTTTAAGCATTTGTTTTCAGCAGGCTTGGAAACACATGACCCATTTTATTAACAATCTAGAAGAATTCTAGAGAAAGATTGTAGTTTCAACAGGCAGTGGAAACATTCTTGACTGTGAATTATGAATCTTTTTAAAAGAACTTATGTTTAATTGAATTATGAGTCAGTAGCTGTATTTATTACATATTGGGACCCACTTTTTTTGTGAAACATATGATACTAAAGAAAGGAAAGGTTTCACATACAAATATTTGCTTTATACCCACTTGTTTGGAAACAGCAAACATAAAACCAAAAGCGGGCCATAAACCAAACATAGCCCTTGGATATGTTTAGTTTACCTTCACACATTGAGTCAACATTTCAAATTTAGGAGGCTCATGCAGAAGTTCAGGCTTCTCCAAGGACCAAATCTGGACCCCCCTTGAGCCCATCCTACTGTATGGGACATGTGTTTTCAGGGTTATCGGTCTCTCCTGGCTTTTTCACTTTCTCAGTCATCAGCTTACTGTCCATAAGCATTTGAGTTTCCAATTTTTGATTGACAGTTTATTTTGATAAATATTTGAAGGTTTTTAAAGACAGTCTAATTAATCTATAATTGATTTCATATTTTAAAAAATCTCTTAAGAATGGGATTGAATTTTTCAAATTAGAATTGTTAAATTGGTTGTGGCAGTTTTGCACTGAATAACTCTCAACAAACACACTAGATTATAAGAGAAAGCGCAGGGAGAGCTAGTGGAAGAGCAACTCCCCAAGAAAATGTTGAGCATGTATTTATTGGTAATTTTATGTTGCAATCTTTAAGAGTAGTAAAGCAAGGCAGACACCAGAACTCTAGGATTTTGGAAATCCTCCTTCCTGGTGGTCTAGAGGTAATCATATGAGAGTCATCAAGAAGGGTCTTTGAAGATAAGGAGGGGAGGGCGCTCATTCTGCATGCAGTTAGCATATAGCTAATGCTGATCTCTCAGCCAGAACATCTAACTTAAGGAAGGGCGGTGGAAAGAGCACGCAAGGAAGAGAGAATGAGTAAGATTAAACTCTAGGAGACATTTCTGAGAAAGCAGTAAAACAGGGTTCCCACAGTTGATTTTTTGAAAACAAAAACAAAACAAAACAAAACCAGTTTTTCTCTTTGCATATTCATGTAGAGAGTAATAGTCCCACTGGAATGTCTGTAAACCTTTTGAGTTTACTCGTGGTCATCCTTGGAATAGGTTATGCATGTTAAGATAGTATTATATATTTCTGCCTCAGCACTGTCCCTAAAATATGCAGTTTGTACAGTAGGTTAATCCCCCCCCACCCCCCTGCATTGGGAGCTTGACACTTAGCCACTGGACCCCCAGGGAAGGCCCAGAGGAGGAGCATATTAAAGAGAAAGAAGGTGCACAGGGCAGTGAGGCAGGGGCTCTCTTTCATTTACTTTCTGTTTTTGAGTTCAGAGAATCTATTGCACGATTTTAATTTCAGTTTAGAATTAGGTTAACTGTGTACATTAGAAATGGTTTCCCCTGTTTTACAGGATGACCTGACACCACTTTACTTGCGATACGTGAAAGGAGAGAGCAAATGGTGGAGTTTTTAGTGAAGAAAAAAGGAAATATATATGCGGTTGATAAGATGAAAAGGTACCATTGTTTTTTTTTCTTCTTAAAACCCTTAGTGCTGTTCTAGGATGGTAATACCAAGATTAAATGAATAAGAGGATTCATTTGTGACCAACACATACATCATCACTTAGGTAGAAAATGAATTATTCTGCCTGGGAATCATGAACAATATATAGCAGGAATGTATAGCAGGATTCATATTCTTTTATAATATTGACTGATGTCATATGCAACCTTTTTTTTGTTTGTTTGGTTGATCTTGTAATAGCTGAGGGATTTCAAATTAGTTTTATCAGCTTTATGAAATATGGATTCTGGTTTTTTAGTTTGCCTCATGACAGTATCGAATTTCTTATAAGATACATTCAGTTCAGTTCAGTTGCTCAGTCGTGTCCGACTCTGTGACCCCATGAATTGCAGCACGCCAAGCCCTCCCTGTCCATCATCAACTCCCAGAGGATTTTGAGCATTACTTTACTAGCGTGCGAGATGAGTACAATTGTGTGGTAGTCTGAGCATTCTTTGGCATTGCCTTTCTTTGGGATAGGAATGAAAACGACCTTTTGCAGTCCTGTGGCCACTCCTGAGTTTTCCAAATTTGCTGGCATATTGAGCACAGCACTTTCACAGCATCATCTTTTAGGATCTGAGGTAGTGCAGCTGGAATTCCATCACCTCCACTAGCTTTGTTCAAAGTGATGCTTTCTAAGGCCCGCTTGACTTCTTCACATTCCAGGATGTCTGGCTCTAGGTGAGTGATCACACCATCGTGATTATCTGGGTCAATAAAATCTTTTTTGTACAGTTCTTCTGTGTATTCTTGCCACCTCTTCTTAATATCTTGTTATGTTAGGTCCATACCATTTCTGCCCTTTATTGAGCCCATTTTTTGCATGAAATGTTCCCTTGGTATCTCTAATTTTGTTGAAGAGATCTCTAATATTTCCCATTCTATTGTTTTCCTCTATTTCTTTGCATTGATAGCTGAGGAAGGCTTTCTTATTCTATGTTTTGGCTATTGTGAATAATGCTGCAGTGAAGCATAGTGTCCAAATCTCTATTTAAGCCCCTGTTTTCAGTTCTTTGCAGTATATACCTAGAAATGGAATTAGTGGGTTGCATGATAAATTCACTGGTTAGCTTTTTGAAGAAGCACCAAACTATTTTTCACAGAGGCTACACCATATTGTATCCCACCAGCAATGTGTAAGTTTTCTAATTTCTCCACATTCTAACCATGATTATCTTCTTTGGGACTCCCCAGGTAGTGCAGAGGTAGAGAATCTGCTTGCCAGTGCAGCAGATGCAAGTGGCTTGGTTTCGATCCCTGTGTTGGAAAGATGCACTGGAGAAGGAAATGGTAACCCATTTCAGTATTCTTGCCTGAAAAATTTTCATGAACAGATGAGCTCGGTGGCTAGGGATCACAAGGAATCAGACAGCTGAGTGACTAAGGTTACACGCATATCCTCTATGGAGAACTGTCTATTCAAGTCCTTTGCCCTCTTTTTGCCCATGCCCCAAGTCTTGCAGAATCTTATTTCCCCGACCAAGGGTTGAACTTGGGCCCAGGTCCTTGGCAGTGACAGTTCAGAGTTCTGACAACTGGACTACCAGGAAATTCCCACCTTTGTTCATGTTTAGTGAAGTTGTTTGTCCCTTTGTTGTTGAAGAGTAGATGTCTTAGATATTAAATCCTTATCAAGTTATGCTGCTAAGTCACTTCAGTCATGTCCGACTCTGTGTGACCCCATAGACAGCAGCCCACCAGGCTCCCCCATCCCTGGGATTCTCCAGGCGGGAACACCAGAGTAGGTTGCCTGAGTGGGTTGCAGAGATACCACTTTGCAGACAAAAGTCCCTATAGTCAAAGCTATGGTTTTTCCAGTAGTCATGTACGGATATGAGAGTTGGACTGTGAAGAAGGCTGAGCACGGAAGAACTGATGCTTTTGAACTGTAGTGTTAGAGAAGACTCTTGAGAGTCCCTTGGATAGCAGGAAATCAACCCAGTCAATCCTAAAGGAAATCAACCCTGAATATTCCTTGGAAGGACCTATGTTGAAGCTGAAGCTCCAATACTTTGGTCATCTGATGTAAAGTCCTGACTCATTGAAAAGACCCTGATGCTGGGAAAGATTGAGGATATGACAAAGGAGAAGGGGGCTACAGAGGGTGAGATGGTTGGATGACATCACTGACCCAATAGACATGAATTTGAGCAAACTCGGGGAGACAGGGAAGGACGAGGAAGCCTTGCGTCATGCCTCAGTACATGCGGTCATAAAGACTGGGGCATGGCTTAGGGACTGAACAACAAAGACCCCTCTGAGTACTACGTCTCCAGTGAACCTCCCACTGTGTTTCTCCTAACGTTTTAGATAAGGTAACTGCCTGAAGTGGCGAGAATAACAGAGTGGAACTGAAGAAAATGTTCAAGTTGAGGCTCCGCTTCCAACAGTTGCAAGTTCAGACAAGTCCTTTAACTTGATCCCTAAATCCAGTGGCTCAGCTTCCACAACTGTTAAATAGCCCAAGTGTCAGACTAAGTGCTCTTGAATGTTCAAAACAAAACTCACCTTACCCAAAGGCTCTTCTGCCCACCACCAGATGTTTACTCTGCTGCCTGAGAGAAGCCTTCAGAGATGAGGTCCCTCCCCTCCCCCACTACGCCTCTCGCCTCCATCTCTGTCCTTGTACCTACAAGTCCTGTCGTCTCAGGACATGGTGCTCAGTGACCCCCGACCGGCTGCTGACCACACCCATCTCTCCCGCTGTCTATTACAGCCCACTCAGAACCAGTCTTCTTCTGTCCGATCCATTCCCTAAAGTGCTGACCCTTACAGTCCCATGCACTGCACTTCCAGGCTCCTCTGTCCATGGGATTCTCCAGGCAGGAATACTGGAGTGTGTTGCCATCTCCTTCTCCAGAGGATCTTCCCAACCCGAGAATCGAACCCGGGTCTCCTGCATTGCAGGCAGATTCTTTACCGAAGCTCCCCCATCCCTGGGATTCTCCAGGCGGGAACACCAGAGTAGGTTGCCTGAGTGGGTTGCAGAGATACCACTTTGCAGACAAAAGTCCCTATAGTCAAAGCTATGGTTTTTCCAGTAGTCATGTACGGATATGAGAGTTGGACTGTGAAGAAGGCTGAGCACGGAAGAACTGATGCTTTTGAACTGTAGTGTTAGAGAAGACTCTTGAGAGTCCCTTGGATAGCAAGGAAATCAACCCAGTCAATCCTAAAGGAAATCAACCCTGAATATTCCTTGGAAGGACCTATGTTGAAGCTGAAGCTCCAATACTTTGGTCATCTGATGTAAAGTCCTGACTCATTGAAAAGACCCTGATGCTGGGAAAGATTGAGGATATGACAAAGGAGAAGGGGGCTACAGAGGGTGAGATGGTTGGATGACATCACTGACCCAATAGACATGAATTTGAGCAAACTCGGGGAGACAGGGAAGGACGAGGAAGCCTTGCGTCATGCCTCAGTACATGCGGTCATAAAGACTGGGGCATGGCTTAGGGACTGAACAACAAAGACCCCTCTGAGTACTACGTCTCCAGTGAACCTCCCACTGTGTTTCTCCTAACGTTTTAGATAAGGTAACTGCCTGAAGTGGCGAGAATAACAGAGTGGAACTGAAGAAAATGTTCAAGTTGAGGCTCCGCTTCCAACAGTTGCAAGTTCAGACAAGTCCTTTAACTTGATCCCTAAATCCAGTGGCTCAGCTTCCACAACTGTTAAATAGCCCAAGTGTCAGACTAAGTGCTCTTGAATGTTCAAAACAAAACTCACCTTACCCAAAGGCTCTTCTGCCCACCACCAGATGTTTACTCTGCTGCCTGAGAGAAGCCTTCAGAGATGAGGTCCCTCCCCTCCCCCACTACGCCTCTCGCCTCCATCTCTGTCCTTGTACCTACAAGTCCTGTCGTCTCAGGACATGGTGCTCAGTGACCCCCGACCGGCTGCTGACCACACCCATCTCTCCCGCTGTCTATTACAGCCCACTCAGAACCAGTCTTCTTCTGTCCGATCCATTCCCTAAAGTGCTGACCCTTACAGTCCCATGCACTGCACTTCCAGGCTCCTCTGTCCATGGGATTCTCCAGGCAGGAATACTGGAGTGTGTTGCCATCTCCTTCTCCAGAGGATCTTCCCAACCCGAGAATCGAACCCGGGTCTCCTGCATTGCAGGCAGATTCTTTACCGACTGAGCTATGAGGGAAGCCCCTTAATTAGTGAAGTGAAAGTCGGTCAGTCTGACTTTTTGCAAAGTCTGACTCTTTGCCAAAGTCCAGGCCAGAATACTGGAGTGGGTAGCCTTTCCCTTCTCTAGGGGATCTTCCCAACCCAGGGATTGAACCCAGGTCTCCCTCATTGCAGGCAGATTATTTACCAGATGAGCCAAAAGCGCTCTAACAGCTATCTCAACACAGTGTAATCCCATGGCTGCCTTCAGCCTTGGGAGTGAAGAGAGAGTCTCCCGCCCCAAAGCCCCCTTGCTGTCTGCCCTTCCGCGGCTGGGAGGGGAGGGTGATTGCATGGCCGGCTCCCCGGTGGGGCTACACTCACCGCAGCCCTCGGGGCTTGGCCCTGACGCCCGGGCTACCCCGTCCCCACCTCCCCGGTGTAACTCGCACCAGAGCTCCAGCAGCCAGTCACCCGGTCTCTCCGCGCGTCACCCCAACGCGCTGCTTGCGCGCATAGATAGAGGCTTCGAGGACGCGGGGCGGCGGGGGTCGCTGAGGAAGTGGCGGTGACCCCGGCGCGCGGGAAGCCGCTGAAACCGACCTGCCCACAGCCACGGAATGCAACCGCAGGCACACCGGCCATCCCGTTCGCAGTTGTGCAGCCCCAGGGCAGCGGCCCGCGGTAGCTCGAGGCCCGCTCCACCGCCTTCTCGCAGAATACGGCGCAGGAGCCCGGCGGAGTGCTAGGGGGCGCGTGACCCGGGAGCGTGAGCGGAGCCCGGGGCGGCGCGCAGGGGGCGTGTGAGCGGCAGCCGGGACCGGCGCCTGGGGGGCGGGGTTGTGTGGGCGGCGAGCCTGGCGGGCGCCTGCGCAGGGGGCGTGCGGCTGGGGAGCCCGGCCCGGCGTCCGGGGTCTGGAGATCCGGGAGCCCGGCCCGGCGCACTGAGGTGAGGGCGGTGCGTGAGCGGCGAGCTGGGCCATTGGGAGCGGAGGCAGGTGTGCGTGTGAGCGGGAAGCCGGGCCGTTGGGGAGCCTCGAGAGGGGTGCGTGTGAGCGGGGAGCCGGGCCGTTGGGGAGCGGCGGGAGCGGTGCTTGTGACCGGGAAGCCGGGAGCCTCGAGAGCGGCGCGTGTGAGCGGGGAGCCGAGCAGTTGGGGAGCGGGGGGAGGGGTGCGTGTGAGCTGGGAGCCGGGCCGTTGGGGAGCCTCGAAGGGGTGCGTGTGAGCGGGGAGCCGAGCCGTTGGGGATCGGCAGGAGCGGTGCGTGTGAGCGGGGAGCCCAGCCGTTGGGGAGCGGGGAGATGGGCGCGTGTGAGGTGGGAGCCGGGCCGTTGGGGAGCCTCGAGATGAGCGCGTGTGAGCGGGGAGCCGAGCCGTTAGGGAGCGGGGGGAGGGGTGCGTGTGAGCGGGGAGCCGGGCCTTTGGGGAGCTTCGAGAGGGGCGCGTGTGAGCGGGGAGAGTGAGCCGGGAGCGTGTGAGAGGCGAGCAGGCCCGGCACTGCAGGGGGCGTGTGAGCCGAAACCGGGCCCTGTCAGTGGGAAACAGGCGCTGGCGCCCCGGGGCCCTGCGAGCCGGAAGGGTGGGCGATCACCCTCTGGCCTGAGAGGCGTGCAGCTGGCAGTCGAACCGGGGCCATCTCCGCGGGTTTGCTTTGTCTGGGACAGTTTGTATTTCTCCTTCACTTCTGAAAGACAACTTTTCTGAATAAAGTACTCTTGGTTGGCAGTTTTCCTCTCCTACCACTTTGAGTATGTCCAGGGATAGAGGTCAGATTTTTGTTGGTGGCAGCAGAACTGATGAGGCACCTGCCTTTCATCCATGATGCTGATGCTAATGTCACCCATGTGGGTAGTTTACAAGTAAACTGCCCCCTGCCCCGCCTAAATTTGATTTCTTCTTTCTTGGTGGATGTGCCACAACTCATTTTTAAATTCATCTAAATTAAATGTTACCTTTTTCTTTGAGGGGTGTTTTTTTTTGGCTGCACTGGTTCTTTGCAGCCGCAGTGCTTGGGCTTCCCGTTGTGGTGGCTTCTCTTGATGCTGAGCATGGGCCCTGGGGTGCTGGCTTCAGTGATTGTGGAGCACAGGATTCATTGCTCCGCGGCATGTGCTATCTTCCCTGACCAGGGATCAAACCAGTGCCCCCTGCATTAGCAGACAGATTCCTAAGCACTGGAGTACCAGGGAAATTCCTAAATTAAACATTAATGTATTTAACAGCAAAACAAAAATAGTGTGAATCTAATTACGGCTCCCATGTCTAAGAATCATTGTGTTTAGCCAGTGGACTCCAGGTTCTCAGTGTAGCCCTTGAGGGTCTTCCCAAGGTCTTTCAAGATGCGTCTCTACTTTCTTTCATGTGTTTTGTACTTTTCCTTCCGGATTCCTAGGAACAACCTAGATGCTGTGTTCCTGATCCGTGTACTCACATTCTAATCTCCTAGTAGAATGATTTCTTGCTTTTCTCTTCCTTTTGACCTCTCTTCACTTCTTCTGTAAAGCCTTCATTATTCACTTATCGCTTTCATATGTCAACTCTTACATATCATATTGTATCATAATTGTGTATCTGTTTGAAGGAAGAACTTGTTTTCTTGGATATGGTTGGTACTTCATAACTGTTTTGTGAATTAATCAATGACTTAATATAGGTAAGAATTGGAATTTTACAAGAATTGATTTTTGATTCTTTATTAGTCGAATCATTTGAAAACAGTGGCTTTTTTGTGGACTTTTTAAAGTAGTGATCATGGTGTGCTCAGGAAGGAGATAGAGAAAAAGAACAATGACAAATGGACACAGGAAGAATGTGTGATTGCACCAGTATTTGAAAAGACCGATTCCCTGATTGGTGGCCTGCTGCTCGTGAATGATGACAGCATTTCAAGGAAAGTGGATCAAGATGATGTCAGGTAACATGGACGAATTCTTTATTTCTAGGGGAAGAAATATTAGCACTGAATATTTCTTCTGGAAATAGAGCAGCATAATATAGAATACAGGCCAAGAAAAGAGAATACTCAACTCTACTGGATGAACACTGCAGAAAGTGTAAGGAAAGGACCCGTGCCTTTGGCAGGAAGTCGTTTCACTAAATAGTCCACTTGGAAGCTGGACTGTAGTGAATACACATAAACAGCTCCATAGGGAGTACTTCCTGGGAGAGGCAGTGGAGACCTGGATGGTAACTAAAGAGGAATGTGGAGTTCAAAGGAGTTTCTTGTTTTATGTTAAGAGGGGAGCTTGTAGAGTGTGTATGCTGTTGGAAATGAGCCAGCGGAAAAAGTGTTTATTGAGTTTAATCTTATTTGCGTTTCCAAATTAGAAAGCTTAGTGATTGTATGACATTATCTTTGAACTATTAAAATAAATTAATTGTACATTATTATTATTATTGTACATACGTGCTTCTGTTCATATGTAGTTTTTGGTAAGGGCTTGTTCATTGGGTCTGAAGCATAATACTCTTATGTAAATGAACATGTAGATGATTAGTTAAGTTAATTCTATCATACATAGATTTTTAAAAATTGCATAATCATGAATTTACAAATACTTAGGTTATACTGAATAGGATTTAATCATTCCTTGATGATTCTAGTTGATAGCATCATCAGGGGCAGCTATGATTTTTCTGAAGCATCACATCATGTTAACTTCATAGTTGTTTATAGCTTCCAGGGAAAGGGGGAGGATTTTGTTTATTTTCAATAGAAACAAGTAACAATCTTTTACAGTTTATTAGTTTGGATGATAAAGATCTAAATGACAAAAACCATGCTTCCTGTACTAAAAGTGTCATTAACACATATGTGCTCAATAAATGTATGTCAGATGCATAAAGAAACAGCAGAATGGTTGAATGAATGTGTATTGATGAATTTCTTTACAAACAACAAATCTTTATTGAAAGTAGATTTCCAATATTGCCTACATCTAAAGTCTTTTTGTTTTGTTAGAAATATGTTTTAAGATTCAGAATTATCATTTGTAGTTATAGCTAGACATGAGATAATAATATAGATTCATTTGGTATCATATTATTTAAAAAGACTTTTTCAATATCACTTTCTCGGCATATTTTGGAACAGCAGCGTTCAGGCCAGAACATGGGGATTATTGTTCTTCTGCTTAAAAGACTAGATAACAAAAGTTCATTAAGATCAAATTAACCTTTTCACATCACTCGAGTGTCCTATACAGGACACTGGTCATCTTTCATCTAAGGTTTCCAGGTACTATTTCTGTTTATAATGCCATTCATTTATCAATTTCTTCTCCCAGATAAAGGTGGGAGGAACTGAGCCCTAGGAAAACTGAACTCTAAGAAAGCTAAGTGACTTGCTCAAAAGGTTCTTCTGCTGCTGCTGCTAAGTCGCTTCAGTCGTGTCCGACTCTGCGACCCCATAGACAGCAGCCCACCAGGCTCCTCCGTCCATGAGAATTTCCAGTCAAGAGTACTGGAGTGAGTTACCAGTGCCTTCTCCGAAAGGTTCTTGGGAAGATGGTAAATCTGGTTCTGAATCTACTATGAGTTGTTCAGCCAAAAAATTAGCTGAATGCCTGCTTTCTGTAGGTGATTGTTTGGGTACTGGGGAGAAAGCATTGAGCAAGACACATGAAAAATCTGTGCCTTCATGAAACAAACATGGCAGTAGGTGGTAGAGATTTAAAAAAAAAAAAAGGTTATAATTTCCAGTTAAGCTGTTGATCAGCACTGCTCTGAACATCCTCTTCAAAGGTTAAGGAGTTCCACTTAAGGGTCAAATGGCCTTCTTGCTGCTGTAGCCCTTCCCACTGTCTCCAGGCTTCAAGAAGAAACTGAATTGGAGAGAAATGTCTGTGGTACTGCCTGTCCTGGTGCCAGGAGGATTGAAAGGAGTGTGATACACTGCCTCAGCTTCTCTTCTTGTTCCCTAGGAATGACACCTAAAAAGGGAGCATGATATTTGAAAAACAATAGCAATAGCAACAAAACAAAACGCTGCTTGTGTAATCCTTTATAAGTCAGGGTAGCACTAAAAATTCGCAGTAGAGAGAGTAAGCTGTGGGCATCCTGGGAGAGGGAGGGGTGTAACCTCCTCCATCCCTGCAGGATCTACCAAGAACAGGATTGATTAGAATTATCAATCTAATAACTTTGGCCACATGTGATTTTTGGAAAAGTAATTAATAAAGTAGTCAAGCCCTTAGCTGATGACACTTGTACTTCCTGTTCATCGTCTAGAAGCAGGGACGTCATCCATGTATTAAAGAGGGGCTGACCAGGGCTGGGCCCTCAATGCTCTGGTGCCATGTTCAGAAAGATCCCCTTGGCATTTAAGTAGCTGGTGTGTGGCGGTCCTCTTGCCTGAAGCTGAGAACAGGGCTTAGGATAAGCGCCTTTTTCTCTCCTTCATCCTCCCTGTTCCCACCCGTCCGTCTCTCCCTAGTCAGCACTGTGAGGTGATACATGGCTTCCCGAGAGGAGAACTGCTGAGCTGAGACCTTCCGTTTTCACTTAGATGTGAGCTGACTTTGCTCCCCTACTGACCTTGCTGTGGCCCTAGGCTCTAGCCGAATTGATAGCTGTCATATTCCTGCAAACCCAGAGAAACTTGAATATTCACAGGCTTCAAACTATCTTTCTTCCTCAGAGGTCCTTCTGTTCCCATTATGTATCCACCCTGCATTGCCCACTGGTGGAGCGTTTTACTCACCCTTTTCTCCCCAAAGCTTTTTAGACTCCCAAGATCTGAATGTCATGCCTGATGTATTGACAACTGCATCAGGCTGCAGAATTTCTATAGTGTCAGGCCAAGTGTTCTGACGGGCTGCAGGGGATGTGGCCATCTTCTCCCAGGTTGCCCTCCTGGTTTGTACATATGTGTGTTAGGAGTGTGGTAGGGTGAAGGGTTTGGAGGAGGGTGGCAGACTGGCAGGCTACCCTCCAGATCACTCTGGTCTGGACTCCTTTCCTGATCTCTTCTCATCTCTTAGAGGTAAGATGAAAACATTCTGAAGATTGAAACAGAGTGAAACATTCTGTTGCAGATCCCCCAAATAGGCAGAGAGAGCCATTAGAGGTCACATAACCCATTATTTCCAAGTTTCTCAAGCTGTAGGGTTTGTGTTGCTTGGTTTAGCAGAGGTGAGCTATGAAGGCTGGGGTGTAGCTGAAGTTATTTCTCTACATTGGAGTTTACAGGCTGCTGGGGGCCCCCAGGGAAGAAGGGGCCTCTCCTAAGTCAGTCCACTCAGCTTAGGCCTGAGCTATCAGTTCAGCTCAGATACCAACTGTCACCTAAACCCTTGTGCTAGAATGAGTACCTCTTGTCCTTGCAGTTGCTGGACCCCATGCTCTTCTAATTGTTTCTTTATGTCTGCCTTTGAATCTTTATTCCAGAGACCCAGTTGTCATCAGTTTCCAAGGAGCCCTCCTCGTTCTCCTCTCCTGCCACCTCTCTGCCACTGCAACTGCTGTTTATACCACCATCTGGGAAAGTTAGTGGACAGCTGCTTCCATCATCACCTGGGGACACCAGTCATGGTAACACGTGGTCCGGCTCACACTCAGTTCCCCCCTCCCCTTCCTCCTTTGGCTGACAAGCCTCATACACACGAAGGGACCTGGACCACAGGCTGCTGCTCTGAAGCTTCCTGCACAAGATATAGTCGGTCTTGTTCGCATCTGGACCCTGAGAGAAGAAAGAAGTAAGAAGTGAGGAAGAGAAATGAGAGACCCTGAACTCTCCCTTCACGTTTTCTCTGCTGAGGGGCTTGGTAACAACAGGCAAAATGATGAACCCAATAGAAAACACCTTGCCGGCCAGCTCGATACTTGAGAGCCATGAAGGTGAGTTTGGCTGCACAGTGATGGACCTGAGGAAGCTGATGGAGCTGCGTTCAAGTGATGCAACAGACCAGATCAACATCCACTACGGAGGAGTGACGAATCTCTGCAGTAGGCTGCAAACCAACCCTGTGGAAGGTAAAGGCCACGCCAGGGGTGGGGGATTGGAGGAAGGTGGCTCGTGTTAAGATAAATTGTTCTGTCTGCTTCTAGAGAAGGAATGTCTCTGGAGACCTTGCTGCTGTATCTATGCCTGGTGGGCAAAGTACAGTCTCCAAAGCATGGAGAAAATGTCAGACTGTGGAGAGAAACATTCTTTCTTTCCCAGAGATGAGGTTTAGTGACTGTGGTATTCTCTGAAGATCATTCTTTCCTTCTCTTTCTATATCACTGTACAGAAGAAGGAATGTCTCTTATAAATGTTTATGTCAGAGGTGTGTTTATCAGTAAATAAACAAGTCCCTCACTTAGTATCAGTCTTTGATTACAAAGGGTTGAAGATATGATTCTTCCCTACCCTGATCTTACAGTATAATAGGAAGAAGCGTGGATAAGTCTGTCTACCTAATGTAGTACTTCTCTATGGTACACAGTTAGAAACGGGATGGTAAATCAAAATGGAGAGAGTTTACCCACCATATCTTTGGGTTACTCAGTTTTCTTTCAGGAAATTATTGATGACTTTTTCAACCCTGTCTGAGGTGCTTTTAGTATAGTTCTTCTTAATCTATTCTCTAAAGAAAATGAAAAATCCAGCTTCATGCTTACCTGGCTCAGCCCAATTGCCCAGTGAGCCATGGTAATTTTATTTCATTGAAATGGAGATAGTACTAGATAAATCTTATTTGCTCCTTTTTGCCTAGTTTCAGCACCTCTTTTACAGCTCCTTGCTTGGCCCTGTCGGTCAGGCAGGCCTTGACTGAGTGAGCTTGAGATAGAGCAAAGATCTTGTCCTTTAGATGCCATCAGCCTCTTGAGGTGTACCATTTCTGACCCTTTCTTGGAAGCCACATCATATTTTTTGCCAGTTCTGAGAAGTTTTGATCCCTAGCCAGTGTTATAAATTAGTGACTTGGAGTCCAGACTCTATGATTAAAAGAAAAAAGGAAGCAATTTTAATCTAGATATTTCTGTACATTGCCCGTGTTTTATTTTCTTTACCAGCAGGGAGAGCTGCCTCTGTACTTCTAGAGTTCACTTATCTCATAGGCTTTGAGTTCAGTACTGGCTCTACCATTTACTAACTGAATAACATTGAATAGTTTACTCATTCTCCGTAAGTAAAAATCATTTTCTTTTTTGAAAATGATATTAATACTTAGTCTATAGAGTTATTGGAATTAAATAATGTATGTACAATGCTTATTCTAATAATGGGTGTTCAATAAATTAGTTGTCTCACATTAAAACAGAGCCCACGTTTGCCAGAATATGAGAGCCATGGAGTGCAGGGTGTAATTCTGTCTGTCGGGCTGCTGCAGGCTACCTGCCGCCGCTGTCCATTCTCTATGTTCGCCACTGACTTGGAAGAAGCCTGCTTAGCGTGGCAGTGCTGAGCTGCTTCTGTGCGGCCCAGCCGTTGCCGTCTGTTCAGTCTCTGAAGACTGCCCTTTGGATAATGCCTTCTTCTTGTCAGCTAGATTTCTTTATTTTGCCACTTTTCACTGAGATAATGCAGTACTTTAGGAACACTCTTCAGAATTTAAGCAGGATCTTCCTTTCCTTCTTCCTATACTCTTCTTTTCCCTTGGCTCAGTTGCTTCTCTGACAAAGTGAACCTCTGAATAAACTGGAACCTGAGATACTTGCAAGAGCAGAGTCCAGACTTTCCTCCCAATTTTCCAAACCCTTTCTCATAGCTGCTACTGTTTACTTCTAGTTCCCAGAGTGCTCCCATTCCCAGAGGCCAATGTACATATTCTTTTATGTCAGAATCAGATGTCAGATGCTCTTTCCCAATCCCAGATTTAGACCTGTAGTTGGAAGTCGCTTTCTGATGTCAGGTGCTTCTGCTGCTGCAGACCCTGGCCACACCAGGACCCCTGCCATTGGTGCAGCTGTCCACTGCCATCCCCTGCTTCCTTGGGTCACAAATATGTATCCTGATGTGTTTCAATATTACAACTTTCTACTGGGCTGGTCCTGGAGCTGGGAAGCAGGCTGTCAGGAACAACTTTTCCATGAGTGACTGTTAGCCCTCAGTGCCAACAGTGACTCCCTCGTGTGAGAAGAGTAAAAGGGTAAAAAAAGAAGCCAGAGAAGAGCTAAGACATGGGACTCTCTCCCCAGACAGAGGTGATGCTGCGCGGTTTGTTTGGACAGGCTGAGAAAAGAGCGTCAGTATCCAGGTGCCAGAAAAAGCCAGCCAGTGCACAGCAGACCACACTAGCGTGCCTGAGAGCCTAGCATAGCTTTCTCACCTGTGGTAGGCCCCTGAAGGCTAACAATAAGAACATAAAGAGATTTTCCCAGCGCTTAAATTCCGCTGATTGGAAAGTAAAGTGAAGTAAGATTGAGAAGATCGTTTCCTAGAATATGACCCCTTCCCCTTTATTTTCTGTTGGATTGATAGTATCTTTAGGATAGATTGTTTTAAACTATAGTGACTAAGGAACCTTATGGAACTTGGAGTTTGTAACTTTTCTGACACTAACATAGTTTCATTTCTCTCTCTCTGTCTCTCTCGTTGAGTGATCTCAACAGACCAAAACAATTAAATGACTTGCCTAAAGTCTTACCACAGGGTAGACCTCATGTTTTCTGACTTAGAGACCATTAATGCTCTGCTGCCTCTTCAGCTAGAGCAGCGACACAGAGAATCCCAGAAGCACAGATAGTTTTACAATTTGTGTTATATTCTGTGCCTGATAAAATGCCTACCTGTGACCCGATGCTAATATGCATTTAATATTGGCTTGTGTACCTTGAGTCCAATGACTAGTTGGAACAAGAGGTGACGCCCCAGTGGCTAAGAGCTGGTTACATTTGAGATGACATGGAGGTGCTCAGCCCCCACAGCACTCATCAGTGAGCAGACAGGGCTCAGCAGAGAGGCAGAGGTGATTGTGTTGGTTGGGTAAGCGGTTGCATTGTGTGTGTGTGTGTGCTCAGTTGTGTCTGACTCCCATGGACTGTAGCACACCAGGCTCCTCTGTCTGTGGAATTTTTCAGGCAAGAATACTGGAGTGAGTTGCCATTTCCTCCTCCATAGAATCTTCCCAACTCAGGGCTCAAACACGGCAGGCAGATTCTTCACTGCCGAGCCGCTGGGGAAGCCCTAAGAGGTTGTGTTGCCTGAGGTTTATCAGTAAGGAAAACCTGAGCATTTTGCACTGATAGGATCTTTTCAGTTTGCTCCTTCCTTCATTCCAGTTTCTCTCTCTCTTTTCACTGCTGCTTGCTTCCCAATTCCATCCCCACCCCTAGATTTTTCCAGTCCTCAAAGAGCCGGATGATACCCACTGGAAGGTAGCCTTTTTTATCTTCTGATTAATTTTCCATGCTGTCTCCTGGCTTCTAAGAGCAAAAAAAACCTGTGTGAATCTGAACTGAGAAAGCTGAGAGCTGAAGAATTGATGCTTTTGAACTGTGGAGTTGGAGAGGACTCTTGAGCGTCCCTTGGACTGCAAGGAGATCCAACCAGTCCATTCTGAAGGAGATCAGCCCTGGGATTTCTTTGGAAGGAATGATGCTAAAGCTGAAACTCCAGTACTTTGGCCACCTCATGTGAAGAGTTGACTCGTTGGAAAAGACTCTGATGCTGGGAGGGATTGGGGGCAGGAGGAGAAGGGGATGACAGAGGATGAGATGGCTGGATGGCATCACTGACTCGATGGACATGAATCTGAGTGAACTCCGGGAGTTGGTGATGGACAGGGAGGCCTGGTGTGCTGTGATTCATGGAGTCACAAAGAGTCAGACATGACTGAGCGACTGAACTGAACTGAACTGAACTGAATAGGTAGCTGGGCCTTTGGATAGGAAAATTATATGATTATATGTGTGTGTGCGTATACACAGCTCAAAAATAATGATCTTTATTTGAAAGCTAAGGAAACTAAACCTCAGAGATTAAGCAACCTGTCAAGGTTCACACAACATTTAGGCAACATCTATATTCTAACCCTGATGCTGGGAAAGATGGATGGTGGGAGGAGAAGGGGACAGCAGAAGATGAGATGATTGTTTGGCATTACTGACTCAATGGACATGAGTTTGTATAAACTCTGAGAGTTGGTGATGGACAGGGAGGCCTGGCGTGCTGCAGTCCATGGGGTTGCCGAGTCAGACGTGACTGAGTGACTGAACTGATATTCTCTCCAGTCAGTGCCTCTTTTCAGGGACTAGAAATAGTAAACTCATTTAAGTAACAGACTACTATCATACATATATATACAACTATAAGTTTGGGTTATGTTTCACTTTAGCAATTAACAGTAACACTTTTCCTCTTAATAACTGACAAGATTACAAATCTAAAGGAGAAATTCTGACCTTTTAAAATGAGAAAATAAATCATTTCATCTTTTTGGTGCTTAATACAATTAAAGCTCTCATTTGTACCCTATTAGGAGAAGTCAATGGCACCCCACTCCAGTACTCTTGCCTGGAAAATCCCACGGATGGGGGAGCTTGGTAGGCTGCAGTCCATGGGGTCTGGAAGAGTCGGACACGACTGAGTGACTTCACTTTCCCTTTTCACTTTCATGCATTGGAGAAAGAAATGGCAACCCACTCCTGTGTTCTTGCCTGGAGAATCCCAGGGACGGGGAGCCTGGTGGGCTGCCGTATATGGGGTCGCACAGAGTCGGACACGACTGAAATGACTTAGCAGCAGCAGCTGCAGCAGCCAATCTATTGATTATTAATATCACTTAGTCAGAAAGTTGGTGGAGGAAGTAACAATGACTAATACACATTCAAGATTTTCATTTGGATGTTGAACACTCATTTGTTAACACAGCAAATGAACAATAGAGACAGACTCATTTCATTCTTGCTATGATTGCTTTATGTGGCAGCCTCACATTTTGGTCTAAAAACCTGATTCTATCTCCAGTGGAATCCAAAAGTGCCCCAGATGATTTGCTTTGAATCTGGGCAGAGGAAACAGCTCAAAACCCCTCCCCACTATCATCACCACCACCAGCAATGAGGCAGGTGGTTTTAGAAAAACATTGCCCTACATTTTATGAAATGACTGGTTATTGTAAAGCATCACCCATGATGGAATGTGAGATATAAAAAGAGGCAAGGGAAGACCATTCCTGGACATGGGAGCTACTGGTTTTTCTGTTTGTTTGTTTTATGTTGTTTTAGTAGGCACCTCACTTTGGGTCATCACATTATGGCTTTATAGCAGCAACCACAACCACTGCAATTTACAAGCCAAGCCTCACACATATAAATCATTTCTGTGCAGATCCTACAACTTCAAGATCGTTTGCTCACTTAAACCTGCTGTACTTAGACAGCTACACTGATTCTGAACTTTTCCCCCCACGTGTCAGTCTGGTGTGTGTGTGTGTGGTTGTCGTCGTTGTGACAGCTTTATTGAGGTATTATTCACAGACCAGTTCACCCACTTAAAAGCCGATCACTTTTAGTATACTTGCAGAATTAGTCAACCATCACAACAATCCACTTTAGAATATTTTCACCCCCTAAAAAGAAACTTTGTACCCCTTAGCAATAATCTTCCTGCTCCCCTCATTCCAGTTCAGTCGCTCAGTCGTGTCTGACTCTTTGTGACCCCATGGACTGCAGCACACCAGGCCTCCCTGTTCATCACCAACTCCTGGAGTTTACTCAAACTCATGTGCATTGAGTTGGCAATTTCATCCAACCATCTCATCCTCTGTTGTCCTCTTCTGCCTTCAATCTTTCCCAGCATCAGAGTCTTTTCAAATGAGTCAGCTCTTTGCATCAGGTGGCCAAAGTATTGGAGTTTCAGCTTCAACATCAGTCCTTCCAATGAATATTCAGGACTGATTTCCTTTAGGATGGACTGGTTAGATCCCTCATCCCAGGCAACCTACAAATTTACTTTCTGTCTCTAAGGATTTGCCTATGCTGGACATTTCATATAAGTGTAACCATATAATAAGTGCTTTTTTATAATGGTTTCATATAGCATATTACTCTCGAGTACATCCATGCTTTAGCATGTATCAGCTCTTCATTTCTTTTTAGGGCTGAGTAGCATACCACTGTATGAACATACCACTCTTAATCCATTCATCTGTTGATGAACATTGGGTTGTTTCTACGTTTGAGCTATTATAAATACTACTAGGAACATTTGTGTGCGAGATTTTATATGAGCATATGTTCTCAATCCTCTTGAGTATGTATCTAGGAATGAGAGGGGTTACAGTAAAAATACACAATACAATGTCTTGAGATTGCTTTTCTCTAACTTATTTCCTCTTTCATTCTATCTCTTAGCTATACTGCAGAACCTTCCGAAGTTTTTCCTTTCCTCACTCTTGAGCGAGTGTGATTACTCTTTGCAACCCTATGGACTATAGCCCACCAGGCATCCCAGTCCATGGGATTATCCAGGTAAAAATACTGGAGTAGGTTGCCATGCCCTCCTCTAGGGGATCTTCCTGACCCAAGGATCAAACCTGTGTCTCTTGCATCTCCTGCATTGACAGGCAGGTTCTTTATCACTAGCGCCACCTGGGAAGCCCTCACTCTTCAGTTTCCCCAAAGACTGCCTAAAACTCAGCTCAAGAAGGCTCTTTCTTCCCCTTCACAGTAACTATTCTGTTCTATTCTGCTGTATTCTATTCACTCTTCCTCATCTATTCTCTTCCTCTGAGCTGTAGTTTTCTGTCTTTCCAGTTTAAACATTGCTGCCTTGCTGGTTTCTACATGTTTCCTACCACCCTCCTTATCTGCATTAACATAGCAAAAAACTGGGCCTTGTGGCCGCTCAACGATGCATATGTGAGGATGTGCACTGTGTGGTGGGTGCTCTGCTGAGGGGGCAGGAAGAGGTGGGGGTAGCAAGTGAACCAAAAGCACCACAGATACTATAATTAGGCTGCTTCAATCCACTGATAACATTAGGATGTCTCTAAACACAACCCCAATTCTGAGAAAAAAAGTTCTTGAAAAAGTTCAAGGACCACTGAGGGGGAAAATAGCAGAGCATGACCTCCAGTTGTTGCCTGCTCATCCTTCAATCACATCTGGCTCTTTGTGAGACTGTGGACTGTAGCCCACCAGGGTCCTCCTCTGTCAGAAGGATTTTTCAGGTAAGAATACTGCAGCGGGTTGCCACGCCCTTCTCCACGGGATCTTCCTGACCCAGGGATCGAACCCAGGTCTCCTGCATTGGCAGGGAGATTCTTTACCACTGAGCCACCTGGGAAGCCCAACATGACCTCCAGCGAGGGTCCTAATGATGATTCTCTCCACTCATTTTTCTCAGCAGAACCAACTAAGCGTGACAACTGCTTCCTGTGTATTTCCTCTACACCTTCCCCCAAATTTCTGAATTCTTATGTGTGAATGTCTTATATCCTAGAATAGTGATGTTGGGCTAAGGCATCTCTTTCATCTGAGAAGCCAGTGTTTCTGTGAAATCTGTGTTCTTGACATATAAGTGTCTTAGAAGGAGAAAGCCATCCCCTGAGTGAGCTGAATGCCTTTCCTGTGTCACTAGCCGCTAAGTCTAAGTCTTCTGTCTAGGGCAGGGGAGAAAGGTACCAGATCTGCTATCTCAGACAACACCTAATGCTTTTTCTTTGGGAAGATGATGCTAAGATCTTCATCTGCCCAACATCTCTTCCCTGTGTAAACCCTTCTAGTGATGTAGTGACACCAGAAGAAGTAGCCATGTGACTTGAGGCCTGTGAGAGTGAATTTGTGGGAATTTTTCTCAAATATAAGCTGGGAAGAAACAGCTTTTCATCTTTGGTAGCAAGCTGTCAGAATGTTAGCCTGGAGGAGCCCAAGGTCACGTGTCCTGTCATTTGGAGAATCTAGTCTAGAGGTAAAGGCAGCGTTTCAAGAGAAACAAAAAAGCAAAGACAGCTCATGCTCTGGGCGGTGGAGGTCCTGGATCCGGGCTTCCCTGAGCTCAGATCCACTCTACTTCTTTCACAGGTTGGCTCTGTGAACTAATGCCGTTCACTTCTTTGCTTAAGCCAATCCCAAACCACAGTGTCTCAGACGGTAAAGAATCTGCCCACAATGTGAGAGACACAGATTCGATCCCCCAGAGAAAGAAATGGCAACTCACTCCAGTATTATTGACTGGAGAATCCCATGGACAGAGAAGCCTGGCAGGCTAAATAATCCCTGGGGTTACAAAACATCGGACACCACTAAGCAACAAACACTTTCGCGTTCATGTCACTTGCATCCAAAGAGCCTTGATATTTGGGGACAGCATAAGGAGTCAGCAGTTTGCACATGCAATGGAGTCCAAGGTTCCGGAGACACACTATGTTCTCTTCTGTTTGCTAGGAGGGTGTTACTATAGCTCTTTACTCCTATCCTGACTTTCTCTTGGTGTTTAAATAAAATATTGAATGATTTCCTATCTTGCATCTCTGCAACTTGGGCCTGGTTGTACTGGGGCAGGTCTTCCAGGCATAATTCATTGGCCATGAACCTTGATCAGAGACTCCTTTGTCTACAAGTTTGAGGGAATTTCTAACTGCCACAAAATATAGATTCAGGCTGATTCTCTCGACTTTCTGACAATGTCCTTCAATATTTGCCTATTGTGTTATTATACATTAACCGCAAGTTAGACTATTAGTTTAAAGAAGGCAAATATAGCAAAATGACTTTCAAAGACCAGGTGATTTGACAGTTCAAAGACATTCACAGGCATGTTTGTAGTCTTTTTAAACATCTATCCACATAGTCTTGTTCTCAACTTTTTTATGCCCAAACTCCTTAATCTAAGGAATTACTTATTTTTTAACAAGAAGGTGCTAAATCCTCTAGTTTTTAAGGAAAAGTGCAGAACCTGAACATCTACTTTCTTTTCCCCCTGAATTTCAGGATAAGGCGTGGGCAAGTTTCTTTAACACCAACCATGCCTATGCCACTGGAACAGGATAGGAAATGGGTTCAAGCTATCCCAGTGTCTCCACTGAACTTAGAAGGTGACTATAGCCACACTCCACGTCATGGGTGAGTCTGCACCACCCTGCCAAGTTCCTTTAAGGTCAGAAACCTGTATTCATACAGCTCAATTCTGAAGCAAGAACCTGGCACCAGAAGGCAGTCAATAATATTAATGGTGGCTAATATTTTTTATTTTGTAAAACTTTATTTTGTATTGGGGTATAGCCAGTTAACAATGTTGTGACTGTTTCAGATCAACAGTGAACAGTAAAGAGACTCAGCCAAACATACGCATATATGTATTCTCCCGTCAAATCACCTCCTATCCAAGCTGCCACATAACACTGAGCAGAGTCCCATGTTCTTCCAAGGACATACTGTATGTCTTTTTGGTTATTCATTTTAAATACAGCAGTGCGTACATGTCCATCCCAAACTCCCTATATCTTTATTTTCTAAGTATTTATTTATATGGTGCACCAAGTTTTAGTTTTGGCATGTGGGATCCTTAGCTGTGGATGTCAGATCTAGTTTCTGAACCAGGGATTGAACCCAGGCCTCTGGCATAGGAGTACAGAGGCTTAGCCACTGGATGACCAGGGAAGTCCCTAATGGCTTTCTTCCTTTGGGTTGTTGAATCCATCTCTGCTTTAGAATCTTTGTACTAAACATTCTTCTTCCTCTCGTGGCTCCTCCATAACACTGGTCTTCAGCTCAAATGTCACCTCCCCAAAGGAGCTTTCTAGACCACATAACAGACCACCCCCAAAGAGTGGCTTAAAACAGTAACATAATCATTTATTTGGCTTAGGATCTGAGGGGCTGGGGGCTTGGCTTGGTGGTTCTCACACTGGTCTCGCGGATGGCCAGTGTCCAGTGGGCACCTTGAAAGCATTCTCCTTCTGCCTCTGGTGCGGGGCTGAAAGACTCAACAAGCCAGAAGCCAGCACTGCTGGTGCTCCTCTGTGTGGTCCCTCTGCGGATTCTCTCCATGTGGTGGCCTCATGGAAGCTTGACTTCTCACCTTTAGCCAAAGATGCCCAGGGTGAGTGTTCCGAGAGAACCCAGCAGAAGCTGCGTGGAGTTCCCCTCCCGTACCCTTCACCCTTCCAGGCCATCACAGAGGCCACCAAGGTTCAAGGGGGAGGGACCTAGAAGCCCCCTCATAATGGGATGGGTGTCAACGAATTTGTGGACTTGTTTTAAAACTGCCTCATACCATAGATGAAATAGCCTCCCAAGCCCTCCATCAGCTCACTCTCTTAAAATTCTTAGCATAGTATGCAGTGCTGGATGATATCTTTTGCTCTTGGCTTGTTATTTCTCTAACCCACAGAACACAAATTGTGGGAACAGGGGCCTCGAGTGTCTTATTCATCACTGTAACCGCTTTGCTGGGTGGAGCAGCGCCTGGCACCTGAAAGAAAATCTGAAGGTGTTAGGCACTCAGTCAAGTGCCACGGACCATAGCCCACCAGGCTCCTCTGCCCATGGGATTTCCCAGGCAAGAACACTGGAGTGGGTTGCCATTCCCTTCTCCATGGAATCTTCCCAACCGAGGGATCAAATTCAGGTCTCCTACACTGCACGCAGATTCTTTACTGTCTGAGCCACCAGGGAAGTCGGCACTTAGTAGGCAATAAATACATATCAAATAAGCAAATGAATGAAAGATAAATGCTAAGGGCTCTTTTGAAGTAGACATCTCATCAAGATTGACATTTCTGTGCTTCATTTTGGATGAAGATAGTCCCTCTTCTTCTTTCCTACTCTCTCCTCTTCACCTCCCTTCCTCCTCTCATACAAAATAGTTACAAAACCCTGATAAGACAGTATTGGATCCACTGGAGCCAGCCTTCACTACTGCATTTTAACAAGCACATTCAAACACAGTAACTTCGTCCTTTGGATATGAATATCCTTCAAATACTATGCAACCCTGCATCCTGCTTATTTTACAAATCGTGGGTTGGCTTGGATCTGTATTTATTTTTGCTTCCTGGGTTTTTTGGTTTTGCTTTTTTCTAAGCTAGTTATCCTGAGACCTGGTCTGTTTCCATCCCGTGGAATTCATCAGTCTACCCTTTGCAACATCTTGGTCCCTGAGATTCAGCTAGAGACTTCACAAGCTTGAACACTCTAACTGTATGTCATTAGCCCCATCGTCTCTTGTCACAATCCTAATTCTATGTTCTGATAATAAAGCTTCATTAGTGTCTGCACCTCCTTTCCCTTACCTTTTAAACACTGTCTTCGGCTGAAATGGCGAGTGATGCTCTGCATCACATCAGTTGGCTGGCTGACAGCCTTTGTGAGTGAGCTAAACTGTGAGAAAATGAACATTTCTGACAATTTTCATTATCGTCAAATGGAGGTATTTATTTGTACAAATATTAAAGGTTATTTAAAGATGTAAACTGACTTCATTTCATTAGAGGTTTGTATAAGGTAATAATTTAAAACAACTACCCAGACTCATTTGAATAAATTACCAATTCACTTTCGAAAGAAAAACGCCACTTCTCCAGGCTGTGTTTTTAACTGCTTGCAATGGTAGAAGAGGAAAACAAAAACCTATGAATATTTCAGAACAAGAAATGTTCATGTTCTCTTATTATTTAACATGAATCAGACAATGGGTTATTGTTCTGGAAACCAGATGAGACAGTGACATCAAAATGGGTCTTCAAAAGAGGGTAGTAGAGAAGTAGAGACTGTGGCTATATCCTCCTGGATTTCAACTCTAGGAATTTACCCTAGCAAAAAATCAGGATGTGTGCAAATATTTATTTACAGGGATGTTCATCCCATTGTTATTTATAATGGAAAGAAAGGAAGGAAGGAAAATGTATCTAAGACTATACAGTAGAGTGCATATGATACTCTGGAGCACAAGTGATTAAAAATGTTATTAAAAGAAGAATTCATAATGACTTGTGAAGATGTCCACTATATAAAAAGATGTAAAGGGAAGCTACAAAGAATATATATCTTACAACACCATTTATGAAAAGATAAACATCTATAAAGAAAGAAAGTGAAGTCGCTCAGTTGTGTCCAACTCTTTGCGACCCCATGGACTGTAGCCTACCAGGCTCCTCCATCCATGTAATTTTCCAGGCAAGAGTACTGGGGTGGGTTGCCATTTCCTTCTCCAGGGGATCTTCCTGACCAGGGGATCGAACCTGGGCCTCCTGAATTGCAGGCTTTACCATCTGAGATCAAAACGATAACTTGATGGTGGAACTATTGTTGATTTTCACTTTTGTGCTTTTATAATAAGAAAAACACCAGCATAAGTGTGTGTTATTTGCTTAGTCGTGTCCAGCTCCTTGTGACCCCACAGACTGTAGTCTGCCAGGCTCCTCTGTCTGCAGAATTCTCCAGGTAATAATAACTGGTGTGGGTTGCCATTCCCTTCTCCAGAGGATCTTCCCGATCCAGGGATCAAACCCAAGTCCCTTGTATTGCAGGCAGATTCTTTATCATCTGAGCCACCAGGGAAGTCCAAAGGGAAAAGCACCAGTAATCCAGTATTATTCAATCATTTGTAATTCAGTCACTGGTGGCTTAGACAGTAAAGCGTCTGTCTACAATGCAAGAGACCTGGGTTCAGTCCCTGGGTCTGTTTTATTTCTGGTAGGCTACCGTCCATGGGGTCACAAAGAGTCAGACATGACTGAGCAACTCCACTTTCTTTCCACTTTCCATGCTGGAGGCATCATTATTCTTACTTTGCTGGATCAGGTCCTGTTTCCTTCAAGTATAGTAGGAAACCCCCCCCACCCCACCACCAGGTGACTGTATGCATTAATGCTAGTGATGTGGGTATCAGCTAAAGGAGACGCAGAGGAAGTTGGTCTGATATCTCACAGGAAGTTCTTTATGCTTCCAGGACTTGGCAACTTAATGTATTCCTTTCCAGCTATGACCTTCAATATAAACAAGTAAAATATTAATTTAAAGTGCTTCTTACAAAACTTTCAGAAGACCTTGTCTTTTTAACGAGTGAACTGGTAAGGATGAGCTCAGCCTGTGTATCACAGTTCTTCCCTACCTCTCAGCCCCCACCCTCCCCCAGAATACCCAAGGGTCACTTTCTCACTTTTAGGCAGTCCAGGGAGGGTAAACCATTTGAAGGTTAGGGTTTTCAGTGACATCTGTCTTGCTTTACTATCCTCGGTACATTGATTCCGCCTTATAGTCTAAGTTCCAGCTGTGACAAAACATTCCAGGGAGTAGGAAGGCAGAGAGGAAATGGGGTGGAGATGCTCCAGCTCTGAAAATCACGGGCAAGACTCCTGTCGCACTGAGTTGGCAGAAATTGGACACACAGCCACCGCAGGGGAGTGCTATGGGCTTCGGAGAAACGGTCTTTATTTTACTCTGCTAAACTACAAGTTAGGGGTTGATTTTTAAAGAAGAAAACAGAAAATAGGTACTGGAGTAATAGTGCATGAGTGCTTTGCTGCTGCTACTGCTGCTAAGTCGCTTCAGTCGTGTCTGACTCTGTGTGACCCCATAGACGGCAGCCCACCAGGCTCCCCTGTCCCTGGGACTCTCCAGGCAAGAACACTGGAGTGGGTTGCCATTTCCTTCTCCAATGCATGAAAGCGAAAGGTGAAAGTGAAGCCGCTCAGTCGTGTCTGACTCTTAGCAACCCCATGAAGTGCAACCCACCAGGCTCTTCCGTCCATGGGATTCTCCAGGCAAGAGTACTGGAGCGGGTGCCATTTCCTATTCCAGGGGATCTTCCCGACCCAGGGATCGAGGTCTCCTGCTTTGGCAGGTGGATTCCCAGGTAGCACCACCTGGGAAGCCCACTCCCCCCAAAATGCCATACATGTGGACATCATAGGATATCATTAGGCAAAGAACATAAATCAAGTGTAATTTTTTTCAACATTGTTTACATTCATTTAACCCAGAAAGCACTCCCTGGTGCTTGCATTTATTTGAAAATAGTCTACATGCTGCAGAATGCCGAGATTCGGTCTCTGGGGAAGAAATAAAACAGCTGCAGCAAATAAAGCAGATGGGAATTAAGAATGCTGGAGAGTCTCCAAAATATGATCCCATTGTCCACTAAGTGCCAACTCTACAAAGAATGCGTGCTCCAAAATAGAAACTTTATGAAACTTTGAAGCATTTGATTAATGTAAAGCTTCATGAATAATGCAAGGCTGTGCACCACGGCTGGATGTGAAGCACAGAGAGGAGAAAGATTAGCACGTTCATCTTGACTTAAAAAAAAAAAAATTCAGAAAAATTCGCAGAGAGAACTCAGGCATTTGGGGGTGAGAGGTGTGACTATTAAAACGACTGCTGCTAACATGATCCTTGGGTGAGCCTCAGAGCAAACACCAGCCAGCCTGCCAAGATCCCCTCCAGAGGGTAGGCACAGTCTTCCCCACTAGGGGCTCCCCACGTCTAGCCTTGAATGCCACTGGGAAGAACACTGGGCAGGTCATGCATTTGTGACTGCTGGCAGGCTCCAAAGACTCTTCTTTGCCCTAAAATATCTTTCCCATCTACAGGTTGCTGAAAATAGACATTCTTCCATTAAACATTCTCTCCTTTATATTAGTGTATTATCTCCTGAATATGCACAGATCTCTGGAAGGGATTGCACCCACATGTTGTTCCGAAACATTCATTCTATTCTGCCTCTGAAATGCCTTTCACAATTTTTTAAAAAATTTAGCTGCACCAGGTCTTAATTGCAGCACGTGGGATCTTTTTTAGTTGTGGCAAGTGGGATCTAGCTCCTCAACCAGGGATTGAAGCCAGGCCTCCTACACTGGGAGCATGGAGCCACGGGACCACCCTGTGGCTGGGCCAGTGAAAAATCCCTCTTTTACAAATTTTATTATAAAATAGCCCCACCTGCAAACTCCCAGAGATGGTGAAAGACCAGGAAGCCTGGCATGCTCAGTTTATGGGGTCGCAAAGAGTTGGACGCGACTGAACAACAATTATAAACTATTTCAGATTTACAAAAGGCAAACAATCCCCCATCATCCATCTTAATATATAAAATATTACCAACGGAGTGGAGGCTCCTGTGATCTCTTCCCTAATCACAACTGATTCCTGGCCCCTAGAAGTAACTACCATCTCGAATATAACGTGGTGTACCATTCTCAAGCATGGGATGTCACAGGAACAGATAATCTTCCACTAAGCCCACACATTCTGTCCTTCTACTGGGTCATGTCATTATCACTTTTAACCAGAGCTTTCATTCATCACACCTTGCGTACCTATTGTGGTGCCAGGCACTATAACAACAGTGTCCTGTTCCAGGGTCTCCCTCCATCCACTTTATCTCCCATATTTCAGTCACAGTGTTGTATTCCTGCTTAAGAACTTTGTATCTTCCTACTACCTGTATAATAAAGTTTGACCTCCTTAGTACAGCATCCAGTGTCATGTGACCACATTGCTAGGGCCCCTGTAGAGCCTTGGAAGGGTTAGGGTAAGGATTAAGGTGGACACAAAGGCTTCCAAGTGGTGCTAGTAGTAAATAACCTGTCTGCCCATGCAGGAGACATGAGAGATCCAGGTTTGATCCCTGGGTCAGGAAGGTCCACTGGAGGAGGGCATGGCAACCCACTCCAGGATTCTTGCCTAGAGAATCCCACGGACAGAGAAGCCTGGCGGGCTGTGGTCCATGGGGTCACAAAGAGTCAGACACGGCTGAAGTGACTTAGGGGCAGCAGTCGCAGGGTTATTATTAGCCTCAAGCAAACAGGCCTCTGTAGGCATTTGCATGGCTGCAGTAAGCGACTGTGTCTTCTCATTCTTAGTAGAAGGAATTTATCAGACATGTGTTAAAGTCCCAGCTCTACCGCTTTCCAGACCTTAGGCAAGTTACTTCACCTCTTTGAGTTTCTATTTCCTACTGGGGATAAGATCACCTGTGGAAGAGACTGCTAGCTAATCACCAAAGTCTTCTCTGCCTTTCTTCTGTAGTTTTGCTAACCAACTGCTTCCTGTGGAATTTGATCTTACTCTCTTATGAATGAATACATTAACTTGATACTGTTTAATTGATGCTGATTGAAGACATAAGACTCCTACGTCAGAGACAAAGGATTTTATACTCATGATATGGCAAGTTCAGGAGCATACCTGCATCAGTTTCTCTTGCCCCCGGGTCTCATGGGGATGTTGAGATTGACCGGGATGGATGTTACGCATCCGGGGGGTTTGTGTGACAACTGAGGAACACGGAGCTTGGGAAAGCCACCATTTTTATAGGGAATGATCAAGCATGATCACCGTCACCAGCAGTGTATGTGTTTGTGTGTGTGGAATGGGTAGATACTTTTTCATTTCGTAAGTTTATTGTCTGCATTAAAATATGACCTGAAAAATGACCTGGAAAAAGAGCAGCAAGTGCCTTTAAGTCTTGATGCACCAGTAAGATGTATAAGAACACAAGAGACCCAAACAGTATTCCTAACAGCTCTTTTGAGATTAGATGTGACTGTGTGACTTAGTTCTCTGAAATAGAATATAAAAGGGGAAGATGTGTGTGCCTTCTAGGGTGACACCTGAAGACCAGGCCATTCCTCATCTACTCCCTGATTCCCCTTCCGATTGGCCAGTGATTGGAATGGCGATGTTAATAGAGATCTCAGAAGCCAAGTGCTGAAGGAGTTAGACTGCCATCGGCCTGAGTCCCTGAATGACTGGGTGCAGCAGAGATGCCCATTATCTTAGAACACTTACCTTAAATGGTCATGTGAAACAAAAGATAAACTTTTTATTCTGTAAGCCATCTAGAGAGTTAATTTGTCAGAGTGACCTAGCTTACCCTTCACTAATACAACATCTAACTCAGAGGATTATGTGGATTAAGTAAAATTCCGAAGGTTAACATTTATGCAGAGCAACTGCCTTGCCTGGTGACTCAAATGGTAAAGAATCTGCCTGCAATGCAAGAGACCTGGATTTGATCCCTAGGTCAGGAAGATCCCCTAGAGAAGGGAATGGCAACTCACTCCAGTATTCCTGCCTGGAGAATTCCATGGACAGAGGAGCCTGGTGGGCTGTATAATCCACTGGGTTACATGGGGTCACAAAGAGTCACACACAACTGAGCAACTAACACTTTCACTTTCCTGACTGTGTACAGGGCCTCATGCTTATATACATGATTTCATTAAATAATAAAAATAATAATTTCAAGGTAGGTTTCATCATGTCTGTTTTGTAATTGGAGATCAAGGAGATTAAGAAGTGTTCTTAAGGCTCAAACTGATATAAGAGGATCAAATCCAGGTCTGACAAATGCATGATGGTTTTGGTAGCCTCACACCCCCAGGGTTTCAATTGCAGATTCTTCTCTCCTTCCCTCTCCTTTCCTGTCCTGTCTGCCCCAGATCCCCCTTTTATTACCCCCCTGCTTTCCTCCCTTCTTCAGTATTGACTTCACTTTCATGCAAGATGGCAGGTTAAATAATGCAATAAATTCGACAGTCAGGAGATCTGAGTTATGGGTTCAGCTTTTGCAAGTCCTAGCTGTGTGAACTTGGCAAATCAGCTTATCCTTCTGAGCCTTTCTTTGCCGGAATAATAGATATACCAATAATAGTTGCCTTATCTATCTTGATCACCATGAGGCTCAAATAAACTGCAAAGGTCTTTACAAATTGTAAGACATTCTAGGAATGGCAGGTGTTACTCCCCACTCTACCCTGATCTCATATGCCAACAGTTTACAAAGTATAGACCCTGCACAGCAGCAGCAGCACCACAGGGAATTTGTTAGAAACTCAAACGCTTAGGCCCCACCCAGACCTACTGAATCAGAAAATCTAAGGGTAGAGCCTAGAAATCCGTGTTTACAAAGGCTCCTGGGTTGTTCTGATGGACATTCAGGCTTGAGAATCACTGTCATATGTGTGTATGTACACGCACATGCACACACACACACACACACACACACACACATATCCTGATGCAATGAGTTAAAATAAAAGAGTCATATAAGAGTAGCCTTTCCCAAGAGTTTGGGAAAAGAGGTATGAGCAGCGCTAAGGAGATGCTTGGGACGGAAGGGGATGCTGAAGACATCGTTAGGAGCGTCAGGACTTTTTTAGTTCGGTGGAATTTCTTTCTTCTCCAGAATCAGTGCTGAGTTAAAATAAAAGAGTCATATAAGAGTAGCCTTTCCCAAGAGTTTGGGAAAAGAGGTATGAGCAGCGCTAAGGAGATGCTTGGGACGGAAGGGGATGCTGAAGACATCGTTAGGAGCGTCAGGACTTTTTTAGTTCGGTGGAATTTCTTTCTTCTCCAGAATCAGTGCTGTGATTCGTGACTGAGCTATGCCAGGAAAAGTGAGGAAATGACCCAATATTTATTAGGACTCTTTTGGTTGCGAGTAAGAGAAACTCATCATAAACAATTTTAAACAAAAATGCAGGACTTCCTTGGTAGTACAGTGGATACGAATCTGCCTGGCAATGCTGGGGACACAGGTTTGATCCCTGGTACGGGAAGATCTCACATGCCTCAGAGCAGCTAAGCCCCTATGCCACAACTGTTGAGACTGAACTCTAGAGTTTGTGAGTCTCGACCACTGAACTGGCATGCTGCAACTACCGGAACTGATGTGCCTAGAGCCAGTGCTTTGCAACAAGAGAAACAGCCAGAATGAGAAGCCGCTGTTATGAGAAGCCATCATAATGAGCCCGTCCTCCACAAGGCAGAGTAGTCCCCACTCATCGAGACTAGAGGAAGTCCACCCAGCAGTGAAGACCTAACACAACAAAAATTAAAAATAAATTATTCAAGAAAAATGTACGTTTATTGGCTTACAAAACTGAAAAGTCCAGGAGTAGATTGCCTTCATCCACAAGCTAGATTCTTGGGCTCAAATCACTGGGATTCTGTTTCTCCTGTTTTCTGGACTCTAGTTTTCTCTGTTGTTTTTATTACTCTCAGGGTCCCCTTGTGTGGTGGTAGAAACGGGCAGACTCACTCTAAGCCCATATTTTCTGTTTAGCAGCTCCATTGTAAGGAGAGTGCCTGGTTCTCACAGAAATCCAAGGCTGACTCTCCTTGCTCCTTCTTGGGACACATGTCCACCCTTGGGCTGATGAGCATGACTCTGATTGGCCAGGCCTAGGTCACATGACCAAGCCCGGAGTCCATCATACCCACATTCACTGAAAAGGGGAGCAAAATTCCCTAGAAGAAAACAGGACTACTGCTGCCGAAAGAAGGGTGGGTTGACGGTGGTCAGGTGAAAACAACAGATGTTTACAAGAGGCCTTAATATGCTGCCCCTGGGAAGACTAGGGTTATGTTAGCCACAGACTCCTGCCAAGGTTTCCATTTCACCGTATCCTACAGAATTATCTGTGACAACAGTGACTGATCTCAAAAAGTGTGTGGGACTGGGGTGGGTGGGGGGAAGGCGGGGAAGGGGTTGGGTGTACCTGGAACACAGCAGCTAAAATCATTGGCCTGACCACATATCAAGTTTAACTCAGCTTCTCCAATCTCAAGAATTCATCCAGAGCATTTTTACTTTTAATATTTTGGCTGTGCCACACGGCATGTAGAATTCCAAGTCCCCGTGGAATCCCAGCCTCTGAACCACCAGGAGGTCCCCAGCGGAAAATCTTTAAGCCTCATCCCTCAATAAGTTCCATCTCCTTTTACAATGCTCTCTATTAAATAAAACTCCAGTGGCTTCAAGGTATTTTACATTTAGATACACAGTCTGTAGACCAGTGCTCTGCAATAGGACTTTCTGCCGTAATGTAAGTATTCTTTACCTGCACATGGCTAATGAGCACTTGGGATGTGGTTATTGTGAGTGAGGAACTAAACTGTTCATTTTAGTTAACTTTAATTTTCATTTTAACAGTTGCATGTCCCCATGGCTACTAACTTGGACACTGCAGCTTTAGACTCTGGAAAAGAAGGGAATGGCAACCTACTCCAGTATTCTTGCCTGGTGAATCCCTTGGACAGAGGAGTCTGGAGAGCTACACTCCCTGGGGTTGCAAAGCGTTGGACATGACTGAGTGACCGGGAAAGAAAGCTAGTTGAAAGCTAACATTCCAACTTCTACCAAGTTCATTAGACAGGCTGCAATTTTGGGCTACTCTCTACCTGTCTGACTCTTTTTCCTAGTAATAGAACAGATGAGTTTTAGCTGGCCCCATGGCCTCCTGGCAAGACGCTTTGTTTCTCAGCTTGTCTTGTGGCTGGGAGGGGTGCAGTGTAAGAAGTCACATGTTAACATCAGGTTAGCAGCTGTGGAGAAGTGTCTTGTGCAACTTTTTGGTTTTCTCCTTAAAGTTGACACTACATGCCCTGGACTTTTCTGTCTTCTCCTAGACTGGAAGGCAGATGGGGAATTGAATCAGCCTCAGTCCTCCTAAGACTATGCCCAGGAGATGGTGGACCAAAAAGATGGAAAGATCTGGGTCCCTGAATTATCTGATAGAGCAGAGATGCCCCATCAGTCTTGAGTGACTCATCTTCGGGCCATGTGTTGAGGTAAATGAAACACTTTTATTTAAGCCATTGTGTTCTTGGGTTTCTTTATTATAGCAGCTTAGCCTATATGCTAACATACCAGGTATCCACCAAGGAATCATTGTGAGACAGTGGACTGGGTATTTGCAGATCTGGTTTTCATTAGTTCTATAACTTGCTACAGTGTGACCTTAGGTTTCAATTTCCTCTTGTGGAAGATAAGGCATTTGGACTGAACGTGGGATGCATAAAAATGGAATTCACCTTGAGCAAAATAGGGAAAATAACAGCAGCTACTTTGTAGGGTTGTGAGGATTAAAAGAGATAATGCATAAACTACATGTAGCCCAGTGCCTGAGATTGAACAGATGCTCTATAACTATTAGCTATAATTATTGTTATTATTATTAAGTTTTGACCCTGACAGATTGCAGGAGGCTGCCTGGAGTGCTGTGAGGATATGAGACCACATCAGAGCTCACTGGAAATGAATGCCATAATCATCTACGTCTTCCACAGGCACAGGAAGGCGAGTTCCCTGTAATGGTGGGGATTTCTGGATTCCGAAGTCCTCTTCCCTTCTAACTTTACAGAATTTTGCCTACCTATCCTAAGTTAGCATATAGGAGTCTTTCCCCCTGTCTATTCTATACCACACACACCGCTTGACATATCAACTGTTTTATCAAGTAGAACACAGGGTCCTCTCCTGATGTCTGTCTCTGACTGGTCTTCTCCTCACCCACTTTCTCATCTTCTGAGTCTCACCCTCAAGTTTGGAGTCTCTAGACTTATGAGAGACGCCTAGGCTTCTCAGGTTTCTGAGTCATTAACTTCCCTCTCACCTGACTCAGCGCTGAGGAATTGCCGTGTTAAGATGACATGGTTCAGCCAGGTCCTTGTAGGAAGCATTTGAAGGACAGTGGTAGCTAACAGGCACAGTCCTGTGAGGATGATTCTGCTTCGCTGGCTCAATCAGTCTAACAACTTGTGTAGCCCCCAGTAGGATTCTGATCTTCTGGGAATCCAATCACTAACACAGCTTAGAAAATAACTTAGGTATAGATAATCCATATCTGCTTTCCCACCCCCAATCCCAAATCATTTCCAGGAAGTCATGTTATTTTGACCGTTTTCAAAAGTCACTGAAAAATAGAGAAACGATGTACAGGCGAAGGTTCAGTTGAAGAAAATTGAATCTACCCTAGGAAATAGAATTCACCTAGTTTAACTAGTGCAGGGCTTTCACAGAATAAACCCCTTCCAACACTCCTGTTCATAGGTCTACATATCCCTTCTTCATTTGGCACAGCAAACTATGGTCTGCTTTTGTAAAGAAAGCCACCATTTGCTTTTGTAAATAAAGTTTTATTGGAACACAGTCAATGCCTGTTCATTTACATATCATCGACAGCTGCCACAGCAGAGTTGAGTGATTGCAACAAGGGCAGTATTGTTTGCAAAGTCTACAGGTTTTACTTGCCGGTCCCTTTACAGAAAACATTTACCAATGTGCTACATTATTCCAACTTTACTTAGCACTGGTAACTATTTTTGTTCCCAATTCCATCTTCTATGTTTTAATTAATTTTTATTAGTGTATACTTGCTTTACAATGTTTTGTTAGTTTCTGTTGTATAGCAAAGTGAATCAGATACATATATATCCCTTCTTTTTTTGTATTTCCTTCCCACTTAGGTCACCACAGAGCACTGAGTAGAGTTCTCTGGGCTACACAGTAGGTTCTCCTTGGATGTTTTCTGGTTCCTGTCAACCAAACCATGCTAAGGCAATCACTTGTGTCTGTGGCGCACTTATTCCAGTGGCTCTGGCAATAATACCCATGGAAACCACTCTTATCTATAATTACATTCCTCCTTTCCTGGTCTAGCATCCTCAGCATCCATCCCCATACTCATGGATGAGAGAGTTAAGAGGCTGTTTTAGGAAAACCATAGACACACCCTGGTTCTCAGACTGAGAAAGCCAGGAATTGTAAAACCACCACCCTTATGGCAGAAAGTGAAGAGGAGCTAAAAAGCCTCTTGATGAAAGTGCAAGAGGAGAGTGAAAAAGTTGAAAGTGAAAAAGCTTAAAGCTTAACACTGAGAAAACGAAGATCATGGCATCCGGTCCCATCACTTCATGGGAAATAGATGGGGAAACAGTGGAAACAGTGTCAGACTTTATTTTGGGGGGCTCCAAATCACTGCAGATGGTGACTGCAGCCATGAAATTAGAAGACGCTTACTCCTTGGAAGAAAAGTTATGACCAACCTAGATAGTATATTCAAAAGCAGAGACATTACTTTGCCGACTAAGATCCGTCTAGTCAAGGCAATGGTTTTTTCCTGTGGTCATGTATGGATGTGAGAGTTGGACTGTGAAGAAGGCTGAGCGCCAAAGAATTGATGCTTTTGAACTGTGGTGTTGGAGAAGACTCTTGAGAGTCCCTTGGACTGCAAGGAGATCCAACCAGTCCATTCCGAAGGAGATCAACTCTGGGATTTCTTTGGAAGGAATGATGCTAAAGCTGAAACTCCAGTACTTTGGCCACCTCATGAGAAGAGTTGACTCATTGGAAAAGACTCTGATGCTGAGAGGGACTGTGGGCAGGAGGAGAAGGAAACAACCGAGGATGAGATGGCTGGATGGCAGCACGGACTCGATGGACATGAGTCAGGGTGAACTCCGAGAGACGGTGATGAACAGGGAGGCCTGGCGGGCTGCAGTTTATGGGGTCACAAAGAGTCGGACATGACTGAGTGACTGAAGTGAGCTGAATTGAACTGAGCTTATGGTTGCCTTCTGTAAGCTCCCTTGTTCTGTTTGGTGAAGCCAGTCCATCTCACAGTGTAGCAGGCAGTAGACCTCCCTCCTCTGTTGTGGGGAGAACATGTGAAAGGTGGAAATAATCCAACTGGACACCCTATGCTAGCCTGAAGTGGGCACCACGATTCTGCTTGAGCTGATTATTGCTGGGGGAGGGGGGGAAAACCAAATCCACATGACTAGATGTTCCAATTTTTCAAAGAGAGTCTGGAAACCTCTTTTGGTTTGCTTCCTTTTAATAGACAATCATTGCACATTGAGGTTTGGGACTAATAACTGGTGACTTTGGGCAAGTTCCTTTGCTTTTCTCTGGCTTGGGGTCCTCAACTGTTCAGCAGATGGAAACAAAAAAGGAGAGGTACTCTATCTCATAAAGGTTTTATGATGATTACCTGGATAATCCATGTAATGTTCTTAGGATGGAACCTGGCTGGCACAAAGTAAGTAGTCAGTACCCCCTCCAGTGTTCTTGCCTGGAGAATCCCAGGGATGGGGGAGCCTGGTGGGCTGCCGTTTATGGGGTCGCACAGAGTCGGACACGACTGAAGCGACTTAGCAGCAGCAGCAGCAATGCTTAGCTTTTGGGGGCACTAAGTTGGGATTCCATCTTTCTTGCCCACCTCAAGAGTTTAAAGGGCCTTGTCTACTAAGGCATGACAGCAGAGCCCACCCAGAAGACAGCCAGGGCTCAGTAGAGGGTCTCTCAGTTCAGTTTAGTTCAGTCGCTCAGTCGTGTCTGACTCTTTACAACCCCATAAAAGGCAGCACGCCAGGCCTCCTTGTCCCTCACCAACTCCTTGAACTTATCCAAACTCATATCCATTGAGTCAGTGATGCCATCCAACCATCTCATCCTCTGTCATCCCCTTCTTCTCCTGCCCTCAATCTTTCCCAGCATCGGGGTCTTTTCAAATGAGTCAGCTCTTCTCATCAGGTGGCCAAAGTATTAGAGTTTCAGCTTCAACATCAGTCCTTCCAATGAACACCCATGACTGATCTCCTTTAGGATTGATTGGTTGGATCTTCTTGCAGTCCAAGGCATTCTCAAGAGTCTTCTCCAACACCACAGTTCAAAAGCATCAATTCTTTGGTGCTCAGCTTTCTTTATAGTCCAACTCTCACGTCCATACATGACTACTGGAAAAACCATAGCCTTGACTAGATGGACCTTTGTTGACAAAGTAATGTCTCTGCTTTTTAATATGCTGTCTAGGCTGGTCATAACTTTCCTTCCAAGGAGTAAGTGTCTTTTAATTTCATGGCTGCAATCACCATCTGCAGTGATTTTGGAGCCCAGAAAGATAAAGTCAGCCACTGTTTCCACTGTTTCCCCATCTATTTGCCATGAAGTGATGGGACCGGATGCCATGATCTTAGTTTTCTGAATGTTGAGCTTTAAGCCAGCTTTGTCACTCTCTTCTTTCACTTTCATCAAGAGGCTTTTTAGTTGTTCTTCACTTTCTGCCATAAGGGTGGTGTCATCTGCATATCTGAGGTTATTGATATTTCTCCCGGCAATCTTGATGCCAGCTTGTGCTTCTTCCAGTCCAGCGTTTCTCATGATATACTCTGCATAGAAGTTAAAAAAGCAGGGTGACAATATATAGCCTTGACGTACTCCTTTTCCTATTTGGAACCAGTCTGTTGTTTCATGTCCAGTTGTAACTGTTGCTTCCTGACCTGCATGCACGTTTCTCAAGAGGCAGGTCAGGTGGTCTGGTATTCCCATCTCTTTCAGAATTTTCCGTAGTTTCCACAGTTTATTGTGATCCGCACACTCTAGAGCCCATCATATGAATGGGTGAGGGAGGCCAGAGATACTGCTAGAATTGCCTCAAACAACATCTGCTATGGGAAAAGTTTCCTACTGAGGGAAAACAAAAGTAAAGATGAAAACCTGGAAGGAAGGAAAGAAAGGATGAAGGAGAAAGAAAGAAGGGGAGAAAAGGGAGGGGGAAAAGATTTAGCAAAAACTCAAAGCATAGACAACTGTAATTAATATAATTATGATAAACTGCTCAGCAAAAGTCAAGTTGCAGATTGTAATTCAGTTCAGTTCAGTTCAGTTCAGTCGCTCAGTCATGTCCGACTCTTTGCAACCCCATGAATCACAGCATGCCAGGCCTCTCTGTCCACCACCAACTCCTGGAGTTCACCCAAACTCATGTGCCATCAGTGATGCCATCCAGCCATCTCATCCTCTGTCATTCCGTTCTCCTCCTGCCCCCAATCCCTCCCACCATCAAGATCTTTTCCAATGAGTCAACTCTTCACATGAGGTGGCCAAAGTATTGGAATTTCAGCCTCAGCATCAGTCCTTCCAATGCACACCCAGGACTGGTCTCCTTCAGAATGGACTGGTTGGATCTCCTTGCAGTCCAAGGGACTGTCATGAGTCTTCTCCAACACTACAGTTCAAAAGCATCAATTCTTCGTCACTCAGCTTTCTTCACAGTCCAACCCTCACATCCATACATGACTACTGGAAAAACCATAGCCTTGACTAGATAGACCTTTGTTGACAAAGTAATGTCTCTGCTTTTGAATATGCTGTCTAGGCTGGTCATAATTTTCCTTCCATGGAGCAAGCATCTTTTAATTTCATGGCTGCAGTCACCATCTGCAGTAATTTTGGAGCCCCCAAAATAAAGTCTGACCCTGTTTCCCCATCTATTTGCCATGAAGTGATGGGACCAGATGCCATGATCTTAGTTTTCTGAATGATGAGCTCTAAGCCAACTTTGTCACTCTCTTCTTTCATCTAGAGGTTTTTAGTTCCTCTTCACTTTCTGCCATAAGGGTGGTGTCATGTACATATCTGAGGTTATTGATATTTCTCCTGGCAATCTTGATTCTAGCTTGAGCTTCATCCAGCCCAGCGTTTCTCATGATGTACTCTGCATATAAGTTAAATAAGCAAGGTGACAATATACAGCCTTGATGTACTCCTTTTCCTATTTGGAACCAGTCTGTTGACATGCGAAAAGATTTAATACATAATGTTAAGCCTGTCAGTTAGGCTACAGAATAACGATATTGAATGAGACAGTGTATATGAATTTGAAAAAAGAATAGAAAAAAGACTGGAAGGATGGAAGGAAAGCTAACAAAATATAAACAGTGGTAATCTCTAGGTGACAGGATTGTGAGTGACTTGCTTTGTTTTAATTATATGAACTTCCTAAGTTGTCTTCCAAAAAGTCTGTGCAATTTGTGTAATAAGACAAAATGAGAAGTAGTATAATCATTACGATTGTGAAGTTACCAGTTACAACCAAACTCTGAGTTTCAGATTATTTTTCCAAACTTCCAGCAGGTGGCGCAATGGCAATGTGAGCCTCTGAGTTTCACTCCAGAGGAACTCAATCTCTGGATGAAACCACCCAGACCCAGGGGCTGCCTGGCCCAGAGTTCCGTTCTTCCCAAATTAGGAGAAACAACATAATTAGAAGTGCAATGAGATGAGGTTTCTGTTCCTCCCTCCACTTACTTCCTCCCCATCATTTGGCCTGGGACAAAATTCAAATTAGTCTTATTGGGCATTTCTGGATTAGATTGGGTTTGCAGCTCATCCAATCCTAATGATAAGTGAGACTGTCAGCTAAAGGGTGGGAAAAAAAAAAGGCAAGTAATTGTCTTGTTCACAAGAAAAGCAATTTTTAATGAATAGCAAACCTTGTTCACAAAGATAATGGACATTCTGGACCAATGTCAGTCGTGGGGGAGGGAAGGCAGGGAGCCTGGCAGCCTGGCTAACCAGCTTCCAGGGACTGAATGGGACAGAGTCCCTCCAGGCCTGGACACCCCCAGGGAATGAATGGGTCACAGCTGAAGCATGACCTTTCCTGGTCCAGAAGGGGAAGAGCCCTCAGAAGAATCAGCTCCACTTCATCTTTTCTACTTTTGTTTTACATTTTAAATTGACTGCCCCCAAGAAAACTACTCTGAAGGGAATTCAGGATGTAAATAAAAGCCATCAGAGTCCGCCAAAACGGTCCCATTCCACCCAGACCCACAGAGATGCACACCGTCTGGAGATCTGGAATGTTCTGGGTCCTTGCTGCTGTTTCTCATAGCTCTTCAATAAACCTTCTTGGTGTTGACTTGGAGAAAAAGAAGGGAGGGAAAAGACCATCTCAGCTCATCTTTGCAGAGAAGCTAAGTGGGTTTCCCCAGTTTGGTCCCAGAAGTTTTCACTTACTGATCTTCAGCCCTATTGTGGTCCAGATGCCTCCATGGACAACTGGCTTTCCTGTGGCACCATCTGGGTTCTGAGTGAGTACATCAAAGCCCTTGGCACAGAGTTGCTTTCAATCTCAGACAACCCACACAATTGGAAGGAACCATATAAAATGATGAGGATCAGGGATGCGGCAATACTGGCTGTATATATGCAACATGGGCTTCCCTGTGGCTCAGATGGTGAAGAATCTGCCCGCAATGCGGGAGACCCAGGTTTGATCCCTGAGTCAGGAAGATTCCCTGGAAAAGGGCATGGCAGCCAGTATTCTTGCCTGGGAAATCCTATGGACAGAGGAGCCTGGTGGGCTACTGTCATCACCACACAGATGTCCATTCCTCATCTCTCTTGTCCTTTCTCAATCTTTCTTACATACACACACACACACATACGCACGCGTGCGTGCACATGCACACACAAACACAGAGGCATTCCTAAGGGTACTAGAATAGAGAAGATCATATAGCAAGAAGAAGATAACTAACTTAGATAACTAATGAGACTATACACCAAATAATTTAGCTTCAGGTTTAAGAGTTTGAAGTCACTCAGCCTGGGTTTGAGTCCCAGCCCTGCCACTTTCTAGTGTGATACTTTGAACAAATTACTTAAGTTCTGTGCGTCTTAGGCTCCACTTGTTAAATGATAATAAAAATACCTACACATCACAGTGTTGCAGAGGGGATTCAGTGAGATTCTGCCCATGGAGCACTTAGCACCGTGCCAGCCACTGAGTGGTACTATGTACATGTTGACTATTATTATCTTCTGAAAGCATAGAATAAAGGGGCAGTTTGAAACTGGAGCTCCTCCACCAAAGGGAAAGTTCATCAGAGGCAGTTGTGTCCAGGGACAACAGTTTTTGTCACTGAAATAATTTAAGACATTTAGTATGCTTCAAAGTAGATCTCAACGCTTTTCTTGTCACAAGTTTCCACATGGCTGTCTAGGGGACAGCTGTGTGATAAGTTAGCTGAGAGGGTTTCAGATGATCTTCAGACTAATTAACAACCCACATGGCAGGAGTACCAGCCCATGGGAAAAAACACAGGCCGCAGTGCTGGAGTGGAGGCCGAGATAACCCCTAGGGGGCCAGGCCCCTTCTGTTGGACTGTGGGACACCCAGGGGACCCAGTGGATCCTGGCAGAAAAGATTCGGGTGCTTGGCAGTGGCTATTGATCAACTGCAGAAGTATTTCAGCATGTTAATAATGTGTGTGGACAGGCTGGGGCACCCAGGCTGAGTCAAGGTGTAAAGTTCAGTCACACCCTCACCTGGCTGGCTTTCATGTGCCATCCATCTGTCCATTAGGCTTCCCTGCTGGCTCAGTGGGTACAGAATCCGCCTGCAATTCAGGAGACACAAGAGATGCAGCTTCAATCCCTGGATGGGGAAGATCCTCTGGAGGAGGAAATGGCAACCCACTCCAGTATTCTTGCCTGAAAAATACCATGAACAGAGGAGCCCAGTGGGCTACAGTCCATGGGGTTGCAAAGAGTCGGACATCAATAAAACATCCATCAGTTCATTGGCCAGACTGAACAGCCTGTTTACAAAGATGTCTTCTTTCGCAAAATAGATCAGTGGAGAATAAATGAATTTATTCAGAAGAAATCTCTCTCCAATTCTGGAAGGACAAATCAATAACAAAAAGGCAGAGGGTTGGTTTTTACTCTTCTATAGCTGATGGAGGCTAAAATATTCCAGAGCCCTATCTTTTAGATGCTGACAGTCTAGGAGGAAGGATGAAAGGAAAGCCCATGAATGCAGAGAGGAGCTTCTGAGGGGGGCTTGGTGAGCACAGGGATCATGAGGGAATACCCTATGTGTGGTGAGCTCTTGGGGTGAGAAGCATAACCGGTTTTGTATGCCCCCAAATCAGAGAGTACCCAGTCAATACTCAGTGAGACCAAATGTGGAACTCAAGGGCTGGGTGGAAAGGAGTGATCGTGTATCTGGGGGCAAGTTTCAACAGAGGTAAGGGAGATGAGAGGAAGGAACAAGCTCATGAGAGAGAAGACTCTGAAGACAGCTTTCCTGGTCGTGTATAGGCTCCAGAGTAAGCAAGGCTACCAAGAGAAATGTGTCCACATATTCTCTGAGATAGCCTGGGAGAGGAAGGCAGTTGTCCTTTGGAGTTGACAAGAATGGGGGAGGGCGAGAGAAGAGCTCACTGCACCATGGCCCCAGGTTGGCACAGTTGGTCCTCAGAGCCAGACAAGGATGGAGCCGCACTATCCGGAAGGTGCTGTGGGTGTCAGCAGCCATGGGAGACCCCTTCCCTGCCCTTTGAGGTCATCTAGGGGCTGAGAGTTGTTGGTCAGCTGCATTTTCAAGACTTTGTCGAGGGCTTCCCCCCAAAACAGCTGTAGGGGTTTGGAGACGGGAACCAGTGGACCTGCTGTGATGGGGAAGCTAGCCAGAGAAATGACTGGCTGCTCTAACCATGAGCCCCTTGTCTGGAAGGCACCCTTCAATTGACAAAGCACTGTCTCAATCCTAAATCTTTCCAGCAGAGACGATCACTGCCATTTTCTAGATAAGAAAGCAAAGACCCAGAGAGGTTAAGAGATGAATCTGAGGTCTATGACAGTGATAGGCCATCCGGGGCACACGGGGTTGCCATTCAGGTTTCCTGACTCTCAAGTGGGTCTTCCTAATCAGAGTGGGATGCGAGTGAAGTTCCTGGGGAGCAATATGTAAGGAGGCGAGGTCCTTAAGAGGGAGGTGGCTCTAAAGTGGCTCCCCACCTGGTCATGTATGCGTGATGGCGGCTGTCTCAGCTTTAGCCCCTGGATATCCCTTGCTTGACTGACCTACACCAGATCTTCCTTTAATCACCGGTCTCATTTCAGTGGTGGAAGGTTTTGCCCGAGAAGCATGCAGTTGGGATTTCATGCTAGATACCCCGGGGCCCGCATGCCTGCTGAGCAAGCCTGGGGCTTTTCCACAGGCTATATCCTCACTGAGAAGTTGCCTAGAATCTCAATCTCTTCCTGCAGCAAGGAGAGGGGCAGAGAAGCAGACTGTTGCCCCCAGATAGGCCGGGCACCACAACAAACAACAGAAAAGATTCATGTGCTCAACGAAGCTGAATTTTAATTGATACTTTTTCTAACAGTGGTTCTGAACCAACATCCCTCAGCCCCCAAAGATGATGAAGGGGGTGCGGCTTAACATGACAATTAGCAGACAACCCCACAACAAATACAGTAAACATTAATCATATTAAATATTGAACGCAGACTCTGGTACGCTTGAAGAGCAATGGGTTTTTACAGTTTTATTTTTACAGAAGACAAAGCAATGATTGTGGAGGAATTATTCTGATGTCAGTGCTGAAGGGAAATAATGTAACATTCTGGAATTTATATAAAAATTACAGCTTTGTTGTGTTTCACACTATATATAGTAATTTAATCATTTGCAGCTGATTAATTTCAGTGAAGGAAAATGTAGCATTATGCATCCCTAATGGAGTTCCAAGGTTTGAATTCTAATCGCGAGCTGGGCACAGTTTAAGCCTAAATTAGCAATTAGCTTGGGCAAGGGACACTTAGGTTAAAATGGAGTCATCTGTTGATGAGTACTGAGTCAACAAGAGAGCAGAAAGGAAGATCCCCAGAAAAGTGCTTGCCACAGAACACTCTTTGCTGGGTTCATCATTATAATTCCTTACATTAGCAGAATGCGGTTGTGCATTAGAAAACAATTTCTTGTACGTTTATCTCATCTGCATTGGTCTTCATCTAAGTCTATAAGTGGGTATTTGCCCTCCATCATATGGTGAAGAAACTGATGCTCAGAAGAAGTAAGGTTGCGGAAAGGAAGAGTATTTAGGGTGAGGATTTGAACCCAGTGTTCCAGTTAAAAAGCAGGTATTCTTTCAACCTCAAGATATTTTCTGGGGAAATTTGCTCCAGTGGCAGGAAATAGGAGGGAGAGAGGCACGTGGGGCTGGAGTGGTTATTCTTCTAGTTTCCTCACTCGGGGCTTCCCTGATAGTTCAGTTGGTAAAGAATCTGCCTGCAGTGCAGGAGATCCTGGTTTCCTTCCTGGGTTGGGAAGATCACCTGGAGAAGGGAAAGGCTACCACCCACTTCAGGATGCTGGCCTGGAGAATTCCATAGGCTGGATAATCCATGGGGTCGCAAAGAGTCGGACAGACTGAGCGATTTTCACTTCCCTTTCCTCACTTCAGAGCTGGCAGGAGCTGCTGTGCCCTTCACCTGGAGGTCACAGCTCCCGTCAAGTGGCTACATTGCCCTCTCTGTGTGCAGGCTTTACTGATGCCCCTTCTCCTTGCCCCTGCAGGCTCAGGGCGATCGTAGTGCTCACTATTATCAGCCCTGGGGCACTGCCTGTCCTTTCTGGCAGTTTCCCTGCAGCCCATCCTCCCTGTGAGCAATGAACAATGCAGGGAAGACCTGCCCCCAGTTCAACCAGGCAAAGGTTGCTTTCAAGGAAATGGACACAAGAAAGATGGAAAATAGGAAGTCATTTAACATTTTATTTAAGCACCTAGAGACAATCAAGGCAGGAATAAAGAACTATAGCGTTACACTCTTCAAACAAATGGAAGACAACATGGCATGTTTCTAGAACCTCCCATCTCTCTGCTCATGCAAACTGCTGACTCCTTGTGCTGTCCCCAAATATCAGGGCTCTTGGGATGCAATGACACAAACTCAATTTAAATGGACGTAAATCAAAAAAGTGAACTTATGGGTTCATGGACTCCAGCTTCGGGAAAAAAAAAGCATGGATCCAAGCTCAGGAAAGTTAGGCTCCAAGACCTCCACTGCTGGGACTATTGGCTCTTCCTTTTTTTTCTTTGTTTCTCCCTGAAGTTTGTCTTTACTCCTTGACAGATTCAGCCTTGTCAGTTGATGCCGATTGACAGAAACAAAATTAAAACTCTATCATTTAGATCAGAACTGGGGATCTGAAGTGAAATTCACTGAAACAGAGTCCTGGGGGGGGAGGGGGGGAGCAGGATTTCTCAGATGGTTTAATTAAGGAGATTTTTTAACAAAAGGACTCATGGACAGTGTTCACTGTATACAAACAAGAAACACTGAAGCACCCAGCCCTGAAGAGGAGGAAGCTAGCTGCACTGTGGAGAGTGTAGGGTGGGGCCTCCAGTGATCAGGGACACAGCTACTGCCAGCCATGAGGGCTGAAGCAGGGGAGCTGGGGCACCTTGACCTCTCTACCCAGCCCGAAGAGGAGGAAGCTAGCTGCACTGTGGAGAGTGTAGGGTGGGGCCTCCAGTGATCAGGGACACAGCTACTGCCAGCCATGAGGGCTGAAGCAGGGGAGCTGGGGCACCTTGACCTCTCTCTTCTCCTGTCCTTGGATGACTTACCAGTAACATGCTCCCATGGGCACACCCAACCAGAAGCCCAATTGCAAGGGAACTGAGGTGGTGCAGGGTTCAGGGTCAGCCTCCCAGGGTGACAAAATAGGACAGCTAAGGCAGAAAGCGAAACTCAGAGGAGAAAGAGAATAGCCTGCATGTTCATCTTGTATCTCTGCAAGAGTTGGGGGATTGGAAGAGTGAACATACTTGAGTGTTTTAATTTTATAAGAGAATCTCCTAAGAATTTCAACCTCAGTGAAATAATTGACTCAAGCAGGGATCATCCACAGAAGCTAAAACCATTAAATAAAATACTGATCGGGCGTCCCTGGTAGTTCAGTGGTAAAGAATCCACCTGCAAACGCAGGAGATGCACTGTTCGATCCCTGGATCGGGAAGATCCCGTGGAGAAGAAATGCCAACCCACTCCAATATTCTTGACTGGAGAGTCCCATGGACAGAGAAGCCTGGCAAGCTATAGTCCATGGGGTTGCAAAAGAGTTGGAGAGGACTTAGTGACTAAACAACAACAACAAAATGTTGGTTGGTCATCAGGATGTTTACATGATCTCAGAGTATCTTCCCAAAGACTTCTCGTTAATTTCCAAAGGGAAGGTATCTTCCCAGTGGAGAGACCTGCCAGTGAGCTGCTTAACAAAGCCATCAAGCTTAGCATCACTCAGCGATCGAGGGACAGAATGACACTACACGCCTTCTTGTGAGATGCAATGGGAAGTACACAACCTCACCTTTGTTGTGTGCTTGCCAAAATGTTTAAGAAAGCGAAAGTCACTCCAACTCTTTGTGACCTCATGGACTATACAGTATTCTCCAGGCCAGAATACTGGAGTGGGTAGCCTTTCCCTTCTCCAGGGGATCTTCCCAACCCAGGGATTGAACCCAGGTCTCCCACATTACAGGTGGATTCTTTACCAGCTGAGCCACAAGGGAAGCCCGCCAAAATGTTTAAGCTGAGTCTAATTCAGAGAAAAGGACCAGGTAAGTCCAGATCACAGGGCACTCTTCAAAAAAGTCAGTGCCCTGAACAGCAGCAACCACAAAGAGGGGCTAAACAAAAAGAGGACCACACACAACTTGGATGAATCTCATGGTGTTGAATAAGAGAAGCTAAGTTCAAGAAGGGTAAATAAAACATGATTCTATTTCCATAAAGTTGGAAGACAAAACCCATTTAAGTATTAGGAGCCAGGACAGTGATTTCCCTCAGGAAGTGATGTCAGGAAGGGCACCCAAGACAGAATTCCAGGATGCTGATGATGTTCAATTTCTTACCTCAGTGCCTGTTACAAGAGTTTATTCCCTTTGTGAAAGCCTATTGTAGTGAGTCCACTCTGTGTGTGTGTGTGTATGTGTGTGTGTATTAGGGAGAGAGATAACATTAATGTGGCAAAATACCACCAACTGATGAATCTAGGTGAAGGCTTTGTGAGTATGCATTATCATTATATTGTTTTCTAACTGTTCTCTAGGTTTGAAATTTTTGAAAGTAAAAACTTGGGCGGGGGGTGGGAAACAGGAATGATTCTGAATTATTTTTTAAATGTTACATGACAAAATAACTGACATAGTATTTATCAGTAGGCATTACAGCGAGTTCACATCATTGACACACTTATTTAAATATATGCAAACTGCTCACACTTAGCTAAAATAAAACAAAGAACAAAAAGCAGAGCTACTTTACGTTTATTATGATTCCTAAACAGAAGCCGAATATCTCGTCTGGTGCACCAGTATAGAAATAACAAACTGTTCCGATGTTCACAGAAAAACTGTTGTGTTGGACATATAAAGTTATAGCTTGGAATCCACAAAACCATACCTATGGGATTTTGAATTCTCAAGGGTTAGTTTAATGGCCAGTGATCTTTACTCTGCTCACTAAATTTAGAACCCAACTAACTTAAGCTGTGCCATCCCTGGCTATGTTGACCAATACGTGGACCTTGTTTTCCTTTAAAATACATAGTCCTGTTTGGGTAGAAAGAGCTTATCAGCTCCCCATCCTCTGGTGTTTTTAGGCCCAGGCATGGATAGAAAGTCTCAGAAGAGGGCAGATAAGAAAAAAGGGAGAAGCTCTATTTGTTTTAATCTACTTCTGTTCTAAAATAACATACTAGCCAGAAGCCAGCAGAGGATCCAATAAAGATCCAATGGTTCTCACTATCAAAGGTCATCATCGCATAATCCTTATGTGCCTTCTGCCCTCATCCTTTTAGCTGCCAAGGCTTCAGGAGAGCAAGCACTGTGGCCTCTGGGCACTTGGGTCTGAGGAAGAGGCAGAATCTGCCCGACTCTCCAGTATCCCAATGCCAACACAATAGGCACCTTTGGTTCAGCTCAGCTGCCAACCATCTGTGAGCCACTGTTCAGCTAGAATATCATAGATGCTCATTAAATGTTTGTTAAATAAATAAGTGGGTTATGGAAAGAAGGGCTGCAGAAGAAGCTGGAGGCGTGGTTTTCATGGAAGATTCTATGTAACTTGAAGGGCTTTTTACTTACTTCTGCTTAGAACCCAGCTCTTGAATCCCTGAGGATGCCATCCTGGGAGCAGTAGAGATATACCCCTGGCATGGATACCAATATTCTTATCTCAAGTGAATGTGCAGGTAACTGACATCTGCAAGGGGCCAGGGTAGGAGAGCATGACCATGGCTGTGTGGCAATTTAAAGATGACAAGTTTCTGAGTCTATGTGTGATACCTCCTGGGAGTCCTTGACTCAGCATTTGTAGGGAACAGAGACTGGTTGCATATAAGAGAGAGTCAATGAAACTGCCAACTGCAGGGCCTCAGACTTCTAGCCTCTGTAATCATGTGAGCCAGTTCCTTATACGAAATCTCTTTGCATGTACAACTTGAACTCAGTATTGTGAAACTACGGACTGTAACCTGCCAGGCTACTCTGTCCATGGGATTCTCCCATGTGTTTAAATACACGTTTAAAATGTATATATGTGAAAGTTGCTCAGATGTGTCAAACTCTTTGTGACCCCATGGACTATACAGTCCATGGAATTCTCCAGGCCAGAATACTGGAGTGGGTAGCCTTTCCCTTCTCCAGGGAATCTTCCCTACCCAGGAATCAAACTGAGGTCTCCCACATTGCAGGCAGATTCTTCACCAGCTGAGCTACAGGGAAGCCCCAAATGTGTCTCCCAATGGAGACTCAAAATGCCAAACCCTCACCTTCCCAGCTCCCAGTACATTCAGAGCACAGGTGAGCAACGCAGACCCTGCCATGTGAACCTAAAGAAGAGTTTACCAGGGGCTACAAGGAAACATTTCTTTCCTAGAGAAGGAGCCACCAAGGGGAAACGATTTCCTCCAGCTCTGGGTAGAGTTGCTCTTGCCCAGTGCCAGAAACCTCGGTAACATCTAGCCATCAGCAGGGAGACATGGCCTTTGTGCTGAGCAAAGCAGAGCAGAAAGAAACAAAACACAAGAATTCAGAATTCACGAGAATACTGTAGAGCTGCTGAATTAACCATCCAGAAATCACCCTGCCTCCAGATTTCTTATGTGACATAACAGACATTCTTATTGTTTGAGTGAGTGCTTAGTCGCTCAGTCATGTCTGGCTCTTTGTAACCCTTCGGAATGTAGCCTGCCAGCCTCCTCTGTCCATGGGAGTTTTCAGGCAAGAATGCTGAAGTGAGTTGCCACTTACTACTCTGGGGGAATCTTCCTGACCCAGGAACTGAACATGCATTTCCTGTCTCCTGTGTTTCCTGCAGTGCTGGGGGATTCTTTACCCACTGAGCCACCGGGGAAGCGAAAAACCGATATTAAGTCCTCTTAAGGGAAAGTCTGTTTCCTGTACTCAAAAGCATCCTAATCGAATTAGCTGATTTTATTTTCATTGTTAAGAACTCATATCAAAGGAGGTCTCTTTATCCAATCGAAGGTATACTTAGAGGTTCATTTAGTATTCTTCTTTATTTACAAATGAGAAATATATTTATATATCTATACCCATATTCATCCCTTCATCCTCCTATCCTTCCACCCCTCTGTCCATCTCTTAATCTAGCTGTGGTTCCACAGTCAGAAAAGTTCAGAAGCCATGATTACTGCCTACTTTTGGAGAATCACAACCAACATCAATGCTTTAGAGTCTTTGAGAAGTTCTGCAGCAAAGAAACTTCTTTAACTCCATATTTCCTTGATTTTTGCTTGTTTGTTTGTTTTGTTTTTGAATCACAGAACCCTTCTTTGAGCAGACATTTTAACAGCAATCCAATTTGGGAAATGTGTGCATGACTGCGTAACTCTCTCTCCTTAGATCCCATACACACATTTTAAGAGGACAATCGTTCCCTCTGAAGGCAACACTTGTTATTCTGAAGCACTGAAGCAAAACCTCTAGCACATTCGGAATCTGCTTAGATGTTTACAGATAGCTTCATGTTAATTTCTATACAAAAGATATATATTTCTGGCTTTATATTGTTCATGATTCACCACCACATTCTAGGAACCTCCACTCTTACTCATCATCCTGCTTGAGCTAACCACATCTGACACAAACAGTTCTCATTCATGGTGGCGCCATCCCATTTATACCATCCATAGCCCAAGAGGCAATCTTGTGCTTGTGTTTTAACATAAACTTCAAATCACATGCATACTAACACTACTTCATGAGCAAGAAATTACCACATCTGGTTCATTGACATTTACTTCTGGGAACCATTTCAATCAGATTAATCCGTTTATCTAAATAATCTTCCACTCACTTCACAACATCGGAACTCACCAATACATTTTCTACCGATGCTTCCAACCTTACTTTTTGTAGACTGAGGTGCAGGATTCATTATCACCTGGAGTTCTGTAAAATGGACATTATCAGAGTGTAAGGGAGGTGAAATAAGAGCCTCTATCCCATCAGAGTTTGAGGAAAGGGAAAAAAAGTGGGGCAGGTGGAGATGTCCATCCATCTCTGATATGACTGCTGGAGAGTGTGGCTTAGATTCGCAGTAACAAATATGCCTTGTAGCAGGACTGGTAGCTTTGCTGCAGCAACAACCCAAGAGTGGCAGATAGAAACAGAGAGTCTTTCTGGTCCACATCACATGTCCACTTTGGGCCAGCTGAAGCTCTGCTCCATGTCAGCTTCACTCAGGAGCACAGCAGTTGGAAAACTGCCAATCCTGGTGGCAGAGAGGAAAATGCTAGTATGGCAAGCCCCACACCAACTCTCAGAGCTTCCACCCAGAGGCGACCACATCACCTCTGCTCACGTTTCATTGGCCTCATGTGAGCGCCATTACCACGGGCCCCCAGCCCTGAGCCCCAGAGCTGGAGAGAGGTGTTCCTTTAGAGCAAGTATCACTGGAAAAGCCACGGGCTTTGTCCCACTGCCTTGTCCACACTAAGAGCAAAGCCACACCTATGCTCTCTACAGACAGATGGAGCCCAAAGAGAGTGGACAATAGGGGATAAACTCCTTAACTCTTCGGTCAGGTGAGAAGCGACCAGCAAACAAATCACAACAGGACTTTTGCAAAATAGGTCTTCCACTTACTCATTGTCTTCTGCAGTTTTAAATTCTTGGTTCACTCTTGAGCTCTTTTCTTTAAGTTCCCCACCTTCTTCTTGGTCTGCTTTCCCGTCATTCTAGACTGCTTCATCCTCCTCCTATAAGAACTGTGAATCCACTCTACTGCTGGATGCCTGGCTACCTGAGCCAATAATCCAACCCTTGAGTTACTAACAGGAAAACGCGACGCTTAGTTCAGTCTGAGAAAAGCCTGTCTGTGACTTGCCACCGGGGGTTTCCGATGGAAACACTCACTGAGCAAGTGAATGAATGGAGAGATACCATCGAAAGCCCAGTACAGTAGGCACTTCCACGTGAATTTCAGTGTGAGTTTCCCACCTTCAGCATCTTTGCCAATTCTCCTCCTGCTCCCACGGCAGTATCTTTCATTTGAGCTCTTTCTTTATCCAAATCCCAACAGGTCTTCCCGTGTCAATCAAGCTCAGGCCCTACCTCCCCTAGACACATTCCCACATTGACCTACAGTGATGGTGACCCACAGTGATACTGTCTACACAACCTGGAGCTCAGGTAACAGAACTGGAGGTGGCAGAACCAGGCACTGAACCCCTGTACTCTGCCTCCAGAGCCCAGGTACCTGACCTCTATACTAAAGAGCAGATGGGCCAAGAAGAGGAGAACTAGGGCCTTCGGAAATCAATCACATAGGGCATGCCTTGAGCCAGACAGACTTGGGTTCAAGTTCTTGCTTTCCTGCTTCCTAGAGGTTTTATTTTAAACAAGTTACTTCACCTTTCTGGGCCTTAGTTCCCTCAGCTGTGAGAAGGAATAAGGAAGATTAATAGATAACATATCTGACAACTGTAGACTTGCGATCAATCTTAGGTGCAAATTGTTCTCCTATTCTCTCTTCCTCTAAAACCAGAATCTTTCTGTCAATCAGACTGCACCCCATCTGTTCACTCTTCACTCCATTCTCTGGCTTGCAAACACAGAGAAAGGTAAGAAAAGTATCTGATAAAGGAGTTTCCAGGCTGGCCTAGCAGTGAATAGACCACAGATACCTCTGTGAGGCACTGGTACCCAGGAGCACTAAGGCCCCCATGAGACCAGAGTCCACTGACCTCAACTGCGAGTCAGGATGTGGTTGAGCAGAAAATGCAGTTCCCTGGGTATTTATTGTTACTCCTTCTTAACAGCCTTCCTTTTCTTCCCCTCATTAGCCCTTTATCAGATATTTCAAATTTATTAATAGGTCCCAAGTCCAATGATGAGCTACACATAGTAAAGCAGCCAGTATTTCCTCTACATAAGGACATTCTATATAAAATGACAGAGATGTGGCATAGCTGCAAAGAGGGCTGAGCTGGTTAAATTCACTTTTACAAAAAGAGGAACTCTCTTCCCTCTGGTATCACCGCCAACAATACTGCAGGCAATCTAACAGCTTCATGTGAATAGCCATGTCTGGATTGCAAGTCCCGGCCTTCTCTGATGGAAATACTGGTTTGGGCTTCCTGGTCCTTCAGCAGGAGAGCTGTGTGATCAGATGTGGTCTGGAGAGAATCTACCTGGATTTGACTCCCACACTTGCTGCCTAAATAGCTTCCCCAGTGGCTCACATGGTAAATAATCTGCCTGCAAAGCAGGAGAGCCAGGTTCAATCCCTGGGTCAGGAAGATCCCCTGGAGGAGGGCATGGCAACCCTTCTTGCCTGGAGAATGCCACGGACAGAGGAGCCTGACAAGCTATAGTCCATGGTGTCACACAGAGTCGGACATGACTGATGAGACAGCATGCTGACCCAGGGTGGATGGGGGCAGGGAGCTGATACAGAGGAGCGGCAGTGACAGATACACCGAGAAGTGAGATGGGAAGCTGACGGTGAACCCCATGACTGGGCAGGTTCCAAGGAACATGGGACAGACTTCCACGTATTCACCGAGCACTTCTTGAGGGCAAAACCCCAGTGTGGAGGGCAAAACTCCACAAATCCTAGCGATACAGATGTTGCAGTCAGAATCTTTATGGGCCACTGGGTGGCCTGGAGCATATTATTTAACCCTTCAAAGGCTCCACACCTGAGCTTTAAAACATGCTGAAGAGGTTAACAGGACAAAGTCCTACCTGGCACAGAGCAGGCACTTAAACAAGGCTGGTTTCAGGGACTTCCCTGGCTGGCTGTCCAGTGGTTAAGACTTCACCTTCCAATGCAGCGGGTGTGGGTTTGATCCATATGGCTCATAGCCAAAACACCAAACATTAAAAAAAAAAAAAAAAAAGGAAGCAATATTGTAACAAATTCAATAAAGATTGAATTTAAACACACAAAATAAAAACCAAAAAATAACCAAGGCTGATTTCTTTCTGGTCCTCTAAAAGAACCGAGAAGCAGGAGAAGCTGCTGTAATCTTCCTCTCCACTGACGTCCATTTAGACACTGAGAGAAAAGACATGAAACGCGCTTCTTGTAGCTGTGCACCCAAGGACTGCCTGGCCCCTGGTGTCAGCGAGCAGACTGGGAACGGCCCTTGATGGAGCTTCTGTCAGCCCTGCAACATCCAGTGAGTGCATATTTATTGAGCACCTACTATGTGCCAGGTGCTGGTTAAAGCACAGCCACTGCCAGCCCCAAAAGTGCTTTGTGCAGATTAGAAAAGGTGGCCCTTTCTGGCAGATACAGCCCCGTCAACACACAGTTTGGCAAGCGAGAAGATTCTTTGTGTCAAGAAAAAGAGCGCCCCTTTCTTCGAGTGGACACAGCCCATGCTGGGCCCGTGCCTTGGCAGGCAGTGAGTGGCTTTAGGCCCTGAGGGCCTCCCTCATCCGGCAGCCTCACCATGCATCTGTGCCCCACCAGGCACAGCATCCCCAAAGTCATGCATTTCTCTTAAAGATAAATGTGCTCTGTTGAAGGGCTTCTCTTTCATTCTCTCCTTTTAGACACGGGAAAATATCCTTTCTTTTATGAAATGATGCTAATAATAGTAGATGGTAGTTGTTTATCTCTTTTGTGAACTGTTTTTAGCAAAATAAAGTTGGCAACTTTATGTCAGTACTTCTGTTTTGGACATTTTTCTGGCCCGTAAAATTCAAAACTTTAGGAATTATTGTGGGAGGTGTTGTGTGGTGAGAAGCCCTTCTGTTCAAGCAAAAGAAAAGCCCTTGCAAGACCCCGCAGACCTGGGCAGGTACTCTGTTGCCATCAGGGTCTCTGAGCTTCAGTGGTCTGTATGCCATTGCATTCAGAATCTCTGGGTTGCTATGGTTATCACCAGACCTCTGCAATTACTTTGAAAGTTGCTATCTTTGAGACTTACGAAGTTTGTGCCATACAGATATTCAAAAAAGAAAGGTTTTTGTGTCTGAGAAGTATACGTGCTGACAATAAATGGCATTGCTCGAACACAGCTGCACACATACACACACACACACGTGAAAATACTCATACACACAGGAGAATCATCGTCTCTTGCATGCTTTGGTGGTTAGATTTGCAGACTTCACATGAGGTTTACACAGTTATAGGAAAGCAGGTCTTGGCTCCAGTGATAAATCTGGACTTTCTCTCTTAGCCAGGATTCTCTGGCTCCAAACAAAAAACTGGTGGTCTCAGTTAAACTAGAGTGTATTGGCTCAGCTCATTGAGAAATGAGTGTGTGTGTCGGGTACAGCTTGATCCAGGGACTCAGGATCAGGATTTGCCAGGTGGTTCAGTGGTAAAGAATCCACCTGCCAATGCAGGAGACACAGGAGATGCAGGTTCGATCACTGGGTCAAGAAGATCCCCTAGAGGAGGACATGGCAACCCACTCCAGTATTCTTGCCTGGAAAATCCCATGGACAGAGGAGCCTGGTGGGCTTCAGTTCATGGGGTTGCAAAAGAGTTGGACACAACTGAGTCATGGAGCAAATAGAGCACCACCCCCGGGCAATCTGCCAAATTTTGAGCCTTGGATTGATGGGGGAGGGGGGTGCTTATCTCCTCTACAGTTCAAACAAATGAAAGGCAGCCTTGGTCTCAGCCTGCCTTAGATCATAACATAAGCCTATCTCTGAACCTATCACTGTGCCTGGGGACATGCCCAAAGCTGGAGCACTACTGTGAGAAAGCACATATTCTCTAGAACAGGGATGCTCAACCTCCGGGCCACGGATCAGTACCTCCTGTCAGATCAGCATCGGCATTAGATTAGAAATAAAGTACACAATAAATGTAATGAATCATTCCCAAACCATGCCCCACCCTCTAGTCTGTGGAAAAATCACCTTCCATGAAACCAGTCCCTAGAGCTGCAGATTGCTGCGCTAGAACAAAGTCAAGGTCAAGGGATGCAGCCAGCCAAACTTATTTTCTCTCCCCAAAGGAGAGGGATCTAAGAAGTTAGTGGCGAGAGAGACATCACCTGGGCCGCTTATTCCCCTTTGGCCTCCCTTCACCCCGCATCTCTTCTCCCACTACCCTTGCTCTACTAGCTCCACACTCTGTTCTGAGATGCAGTCTCTGCGAGGCTTCCTCGCAGGCCCTTGCCTCGGGCCACTGATTGGATCAGACAGAGCAGAAGCACAGCAGATCTGAGGACAGGGGAGAAAGAACTGGGTGTTTTTTCCCTGCCCCCTCCCTGCTCTACGACCTCCCAAGGCCCCCTTCTCACAGCTCACACCACCTCCTCTCTCCCTGCTCTCCAGCCTTTGAGGCAGTAACAGCTTCCTGCTGCTGTGATCTTGATGCCTCAATGCTCCTGTCTGACATTCCACTGACGCTGCCCACTTATCTGCACATTGTCCCTTAAAATCTTTTAATCTAAACCGGGAGTCAGTGAACTTTGGTCCACGAGCCAATAACCACCCACTCGCTTTTTGTAAAGACGGTTTTACTGGCCCATGGTCACACCCACTGCCCATCCTTTAGGTGTTGTCTGTGGTCGGTTGTGACAGAGACTGTAGGCGGCATGAAAAGCCCAAAATACTTACTTTCTGGCCCATCACAGAAAAAAATTGCTGACCCCTGGATAAACCAGCTCTGATGACTTTTGCTTCCTGCTGGGACCCTTTCTATTTTATCTCCTCATAAAATTTAAGAGAAGGCTACTTTTACTGTAAGATTTGTACCTAACTTTTGAAAAGAAACTAATATAGAAGATCAACCCTGCTGGTTCAAGGGGAAACCACACAGGGGATGGAAAGGTGTAGTGATCCTTTTGAAAAAAAAACTTACTTGGCTGTGCAGGCTTTTAGTTGTAGTGATCCAGCTCCCTGACTACGGATGGAACCCAGGCCCTGTACTGGGCACACTAGAGAAGTCCCTATAGTGATATTTTTATACAGTGAAACCTACTCTCTCCCAGCCCTTGAGCTGAGGGGTCTCAGGGCAGAGAATGCCCCCCGTCCTACACCCCTAGCCACTGCTCACTTCAGACAGCACACCTGGGTGCTCCAACTTCATCAGAGAATGCCAGTGAACGGGAAAATCAATATGTAAAGAACCAAACCGAAATGCCGGATGAAAAAGATGAACATTGCTAGGTTTAGAAAATAAAAATGTTCTAAACAGATAAACAGTAAGCAAAGTGCTTTGATTTGTACTGTTTTCCAGTCCATAAAACCCTAATATCCACCGACATTTCATTAAGAGCTTCCATGCCCGCTGCGGCTTGAACAGATTGCTGCAAACATGTTATTCGAGCCACAGACCCAATCTTTTGCAATGTTTTACATGGGTGCTAAATGGGGGAGAAGTCTGATCTGTCATGACAGAACTCTGCTTTAGGGGAAAAGTAAATGCTGGAGTTAAATGAACAATGTCTATCATTTTGCGATGTGATTTTTCCAGTCAGTCAAAAAATAAAAGTAGGCAATGAACATTTATTGGAGAAACAAAAAATGGCAACGAAAACATGCAACCAGATCCTCCTTCAGCTTTCAGAAACAGGGAGGATTTGTGATTTGAATAATTTCCAGTGAAATAAATATTCAATTTATGTTGGAAATGGTTCATTTGGTCTCTTAGCCTTTTGCAATCCCCAAACCTAATAATACTCCAGTTTTTGAAATCTCCTACCAACATAGCAACGCCTTTTCATTTATTGTTACACTCACCCCTGAAGTCACCCTGCTGCCAGCTTTCTGAATCATCAGCCAAAATTGAAGGTGCTACACAGAGCTCTTTTCCTTGATGATTTCCATTTTGTGGCTGAAAGAAAGAGGAAAAAAATCCTAAACAATAAATTAGCGATCCTGAAGTGGATTTTGGGCTGCAAAGCTGAGAAGACTTGGACAGTTATTAAATCACTCCCTGATCCTCAGTTTCTTTATCTGTAAAATGGAACCAACACTCCCTCCCTAACCCCACCACCCAGATTCTTGTACCTTCATCCATTCTCATTTGTTGAATATTTACTAAGCACCTTTTATGTGTCAGGAGGGTGCTGGGAGAAGAGGAAGATGCAATCCCTGGAAGGTGCCTCTTGAAGTTCACATACTGAGGAAAGAACTACCGGGGACAATGCGTTGTGGCAAGCTCTAGGACAGCAACAGCAACAGTTCTTTGAAAGCATCCAGGAGGTACCGGTGGCCAGAAAGAGCCAAGAGGAAGGGATGGCTAAATGTATTCTGAAGAATGAGTCAGAGGGGAGGGGTACAACGGAGGATGTCATCACAAAGGAGAAGAGACTTCCTCAGGATTACCGACAGCGTTTTCTATGGCCACACCCCAGGCTTTAAGGTGGGAGAGGCAAGAGCCCTGGGAAGCAGGGAGAACTAAGCAAAACCAAGGATCTCCTGGTTTGCTGAGGATTCGGACTTTTCCCTTGAAGGCTGTGGGGAGCCCACTGCAGGGTTTCTGTTGGGGGACATGCCTGATTCAAAGTGTTTCAGGAAGACCATCCTCACCACCACTAGCAAGCAGATGGAGAAGAGTCAGAAGGGAGACGGAGGCAGGGAGGCCCTTCAGCAGGGAGAGGTGCAGTGGCTGAAGTGGGACAGAGGCGGTGGGGAGGCAAGAGAAGAGGCGGATGTGAGAGGCGTGAAGTTGATGGGACAGCTTGATAGACTGTGGAGAAAGGGAAGGCAAATGTCAGGGAGGACTTGGAGGTTCCAGCTTGGACAAAAGAGCAGATGCTGGTTGTATTCACTGAGAGAGCGCGTGTGAAGCTGGTGCTTGGCACAAGGCAAGATAAAGTGTAGGTGCTCAGCAAGTGTGTCTCAAAGCGGAAACTTTATTCTCCTAGCTTCATTCTCCCCTCTCTTCTCTCACCCCACCCCCCAATGCGCACGCACGCACGGGCGCACGCACACACACACACACACACACACACACACACACATTGCCCCCACCCACTCTAGCTCCTCCTGCACATCACTGCCTGGTAAATCTTCTTAAAACACCAATTTGCCTGTCAGATTTAAATGGCTCATTTAAATGGCTCAGGATTTCCCCAGGCACCACTCAAAGCCACCCTCCTCCCAACCCCGCTCAGCCTCCCTAATCCAGCTCCCCAGTCAAGCCAGCCCTGTTTCCTCTCTGCCTCAGTCCGGCTGCACAGACAGCAGCCCCATGACCTGCTGGCCTCCAGGCCTTTATTCAGGCCGTGCTCCGCTCCCAGAGTACTGGCCTTTCCTTCATCCTGCCACTGGAAATTAAAATCAGAGAGTCACAGTGGAGACTGTGATAAAAGAAAGCAATTCCCTCTGTACCCCTGTTAACTTCTGTTAATTCAATACAGGCTTAATTCTTTAACATCTAGGCAACACAGAGAGGCTGTGGCTGAGTTTCAAGAGAAGAGACACAAGAAGTTAAGTTTATCTAGATTATAGATAAACCAGCTAATAAATGTCTTGTTACATCCTTCTAGCACATTCCAAACTCTCCGAGTCCTTTTGATTTTGAAATGCATTTTTAAAGCATGAGTGGATTATAATTGTCAAGGAAGAAAAGCCGTTTTCTTTCAGGCCTTAAGCTATAAAAACTGCTACTCCTGTTCTCTCTCCAAATGAGCCCACTTTAGGATATCCTGCTGGGAAATGAAGGCAATTGCTTGATGCTTAGGAATTCCCGAAGATTTACTTGAAAGTGCTACCTCACACTTGGTAGGCAATAAGCCTAAATGAAAAGGAAAACAATTAGCCCAAATGTGCCAACTTCAACAGTGTTGATTGGTCGGTTGGTTGATTTTGAAAGCCTATTTTTATTTCTGGAATCAAAAGTTGCAAAAACAAACAACAAATAGCAAAAACTCCAGTTGTGACAGTCCATGGGTAAGAAGTCCCTGGGGCAAGCACAGGCAGGGTTACTTTGAAGGCCACCCACATTTGGGTCTGAGCCCCTCCCAGGGGTCAAGGAAGCTAGAGGGCCACCTGGAACAACAGAGACTCATGTCCTGTTGTCTGTCCAGCAGGCTTTCCCACTGGGCCGTGACAGCCATCCTGCCCCAGTCCAGCCTCACTCCCTTTCCAGCCCCCAGGGCAGTGTTTCTCAAACAGTGGTTCAAGAACCACCTGCAGTTGCATCCAAATCACCTGGACTCTTAAAACATGCAGGTGGCTGCTCCCTATAACCTCTTCCTGAGACCACATCCCTCAAAGTGGGTTCATTCATCACCACCACCAGTACAGCCAGATTAGCAAGGCTGCTCTTCCCTCCCAGTCCATTAGCATTTTCCTTTCATTGTTCTCCTTAGTCTGCTAAAAGTCCCTGGTCTATTGTTCAGTTCTAAACTTTCCTGCAATCCCATTCTGTTGCCCCAGTAAATTCACTCCACACCCACCTGAATAACTTTATCATATTTCTTCTTCTTCTGCTGCTGCTGCTAAGTCCCTTCAGTCATGTCCGACTCTGTGCAACCCCATAGATGGCACCCCACCAGGCTCCCCGGTCCCTGGGATTCTCAAGGCAAGAACACTGGAGTGGGTTGCCATTTCCTTCTCCAATGCATACAAGTGAATAGTGAAAGTGAAGTCACGCAGTCGTGTCCGACTCTTAGCGACCCCATGGACTGTAGTCTACCAGGCTCCTCCATCCATGGGATTCTCCAGGAAAGAATACTGGAGTGGGTTGCCATTTCCTTCTCCACATATCTCTTCTATTCTTTTATTCTCTTTCAACTACAATTTCCTGATTACCAATCCCATCACTTTGTAGCATTTGACTTTTCTCCTAATCTCTGAAAATTTAGAGGCTGTCCATTGAGAATTCCTTGCTCCTTGGAGAAAAAGCTCTTTCAAACCTAGACAGCATGTTAAAAATCAGAAACATCACTTTTCTGACAGAGGTCTATATGGTCAAAACTATGGTTTTTCCAGTAGTCATGTACAGATGTGAGAGCTAGACCATAAAGAAGGCTGAGTGCTGAAGAACTGATGTCATCAAACTGTGGTGCTGGAGAAGACTCTTGAGAGTCCCTTGAATTGCAAGGAGATCCAACCAGTCAATCCTAAAGGAAATCAATCCTGAATAGCCATTGGAAGGACTGATGCTGAAGCTGAAGTTACAATTCTTTGGCTACCTGATGTGAAGAGCCAACTCACTGAAAAGACCCTGATACTGGGAAACATTGAGGGCAGGAAGAGAAGGAGATGACAGAGGATGAGATGGTTGGATGGCATCACCGACTCAATGGACTTGAATCTGAGCAAACTCCAGAAGATACTGAAGGACGGGAAGCTTAGTGTGCTGCAGTCTATGGGGTCACAAAGAATTGGACACAATGGAGTGACTGAACAACAACAATGAGAATTCCCTCCTCCTCTAGGCTTCAACCTCCTCCCCACACCCATCCTCACAACCCTCTCTGCACTGGACCCATCCCTCACCTTGACCTGGATCCAGGATCCCATCCCACCCTCCTTCTCAGAGTTTCTGCAGTGCCGTAGGCCTCCTCTCTCCTATATGTCCAGTTTTGCGCTCTGAACCCAGTCCTTCCCTCTAGCTCTTTTTTCCTTCCACTGCAGAGTATCACTGGAATGGGGAATTCTTTCCAATATCCTAGGAGAAGTATGCATCAGTAGGACATATTTTAAACTCAGTTACCACAACTGAATGTTAACTTGTTATCTATAAATACTTGCTAGAATGAAGAATATGTTTCAGAACAGTTTTTAAAACTTTTGAGCATAGAAAATTTCAAATATATTAAGAAACAGAGATGCTATAGAGGGTCACAAGTCAGAAATGACTGAGCCAGCATGCAAGGGCAACTTATGTATATTTATATATATGTTTCAGGTATATAGCACACGATTTGACATCTGTATGCACTACAGAGTGATCACCGTGGCAAGTCTAGCTGCCACCTGTCACCAAGCAATTGGCCCACCATTTCACAGCCTCCCCCCTCCAACCAACTTCCCCTCTTGTATCCACTAATCTGTTCTCTGTATCCAAATTTGTTTTTATTTTTATTATGCTCATCATTTTTTTAGATCCCACATCTGAGTGAAAACATAAGGTATTTGTCTTTGATTTATTTCACTTAGCATAATACCTTCAAGGTCCATCCATATTGTTGCAAATGGCAGGATTTCCTTCTTATTTATGGCTGAGTAGCATCCCATTGAGGGCAGGAGAAGGGGATGACAGAGGATGAGATGGTTGGATGGCATCACCAGCACAATGAACATGGGTTTGGGTGGACTCCGGGAGTTGGTGATGGACAGGGAGGCCTTGAGTTCTGCGGTTCATGGGGTCGCAAAGAGTTGGACCCAACTGAGCGACTGAACTGAATTGAACTGAGCATCCCATTGTGTGTGTGTATGTGTGTATTTGTGCGTATGTTAGATACTATCAGAAAAACTCTGCCTTGTCTCATTTCCTCTTCCAATTACCATCCTTTGTATCTCTTCCCCACCCATAGCCAAAGTTCTCCAGAAAGCAGTCCTCTATGCTTTCTTAATTTCTTCAGTTTCTACCCACTCTTAACCCATTTAGGTCTGGTCTCGTTTCTGCACTGTAGCTCCTAGAAATAATAATGACCTCCATACCACCAAATCAAGAAGACATTTTATTTCAATTCCATCTTACTCTAGTATAAAATTTAGTAGCTTGAAACAAGAATTCATTTCTTCTTTCTTGTGATTCTGTTAATTGACTGGGATAAGCTGGGCAGGTCTTACTTGGGTTGTCTCAAAGGGCTGGGGTCATCCCGACACTAAGGTGACTCATGCCTTTCATGTTTGGTACCTGGGTTGGAACAGCTGCCACAGCCGGGAGGTGGCCAGGCATCCTCTCTCTCTCTTTCCATGTGGCATCCACATAGTCGTTTAGCCTTCTTCACAGCATGATGGTCTAAGGGTAAACAGACTTTTTACATGGTGGCTGGCATCCCTCTGAGCAAGCATTTCAAGAGACCAAGGTTGACACTGCAAGCTTCATATGACCTCTCCTCAAAAGTCACAAATTCTATTAGTTGAACAAATCCAGGCCTCATTCCGGGTGGGAGGGTACTACACGAAGTGTGAATTTCAGGAGGCATAATTCATTTGAGGGCCATCTTTGGAGACTAACTGTCCTACTTGACTTTCCAACAACTATCAGAGGGACTTCCCTGGTGGTCCAGTGGCTAAGACTCTGTACTCCTAAGGCAGGGGGTCTGGGTTCGATTCCTGGTCAGGGAACTAGATCTCACACGGTACAACTAAAGACTCTGCATGCTGCATCAAAGACTGAAGATCATGTTTGAAACAACCAATGCCTGGCACAGCCAAATAAATAAATTTTTAGAATTCTCAAAGCCCTTGTGAACCATCCACTTTTTGAAACACTGTCTCCTTGCTGCCATAACAAACCATTTTTCTGTTCTGTTTCTACTTCTCTGACAAGAGAGGGATTTGTAGGTCTCCTCTGCTCCAGTCCTCCAGGCCTGGCTCTAAGTCTCCTCTTTCCTATACCCCTTCTCTCCTGTATCTCTTTAATCTCTTCTCAAATTAAATTAAGTCATTTAACCCAGGTCTATTATTTCAATTAATTCCTAAAATACATAAGACTAAAATATTAATCATTCCAGCCCAAACTTGTCCTCTGAATAGCATACCCCACCTCTAAAAACCTCCCCTTGAAGATCCCAAAGGTATCCAATTTAGCATATCTAATCTGAACTTGGAGAAGGCAATGGCACCTCACTCCAGTACTCTTGCCTGGAAAATCCTATGGATGGGGGAGCTTGGTAGGCTATAGTCCATGGGGTCACTGAGTTGGACACGACTGAGCGACTTCACTTTCACCTTTCATTTTCATGCACTAGAGAAGGAAATGGCAACCCACTCCAGTGTTCTTGCCTGGAGAATCCCAGGGATGGGGGAGCCCGGTGGGCTGCCGTCTATGGGGTCGCACAGAGTCGGACACGACTGAAGTGACTTAGCAACAGCAGCAGCAATCTGAACTTAGAATAGACCACTGCCCTCTAACAGGGCCTCTTCCAGAATTCTCCAGCTTCCTGGAGGATAACTCACCTGGCACACAGTGGAGCTGCCCTAGTTGTCTCAGTTGTGACCATCCCAAAGAGACTGATAACCAGCCAGTCCCAGACACGCGAGCAAGTCAAAATGAGGAGGACGCTCAGCCAACCACAGCTGCCCGAAGGGCAGAAGCGAGACCAGCAGAGCGCAGCCAAGCCTGCCCAGACCAGCTGAACTCCTGTGAACTGGTACAATAAACAAATGTTTGTTTTTGTATGCCACTGAGACTTAGTGGTTTTCTCACTACACAGCATTATTTTGTCAATGGATATCTGATACACTACAGCTCAAATATTCAACAACTGAAGAAAGGTGCGATGTCATGCCACCTTTAAGGATGCTGTGTAGATGGACAGTCATCCCTCCGCATCAGTGAGGAGACTGGTTCCCAAATCCCCAGGGGTATAATAATCAGAGAATACTCAAGTCCTTTGTATAAAACAGAGTGTTATTGTTGTTGTTTAGTTGCTTAGTTGTGTCTGACTCCTTTGTGACCTCCTTCTGTCCGTGGGATTTCCCAGGCAAGAATACTGGAGTGGGTTACCATTTCTTTCTCCAGAAGATCTTCCCGACCCAGGGTTCAAATGCGTGTCTCCTGCATTGGCAGGCAGATTCTTTACCACTGAGCCACCAAGGAAGCCCCATAAAATGGAGTAGTATTTGCATATAATCTATGCATATCCTCCTGTGTAATTTAAATCATCTCTAGTTACTTATAATAAGGAATACAATGAAAATGTTATGTTGATAGTTGCTGGCACATGGCAAATTCAACTTTTGCGTTTTGGAACTTTTTGAAAAAAAAAAAAAGGTTTTTAAGTATTTTTCGATCTATTGGTTGTATCCGTGGACACAGAACCTACAGACTGGAAGGGCTGACTGTAACGGACTTGAAGTGTTCACAACAAACTGATAAACGACAGAAGGAGGAGAAGATTGAAAAACAATGTGTATAATATGACACCATTTTCCTAAAACATGCATTTCTATATTTGCATATGAAAATGTCAGGTCTAATATACAACAAGATGCTGACGCAGTTATCTCTGGGTGGTAAGGCTTGCCGTAATTTTCATTTTATGTCACTCATATAATTGTTCAAAAGGGAGAAAAAAATTCTTTGCTGTATAGTACATTTGGTTTGGCTATCCTTTGGCTTGTTGGTAAAAATCCTGAATATATTTTGATTATGTTTTGCAGAGGAGGGCGCCAGAAGTTATTCCTGCAGCATCCTGTGCAGGGAACGTGGACACCACCTCTTCCAGGACTCACTAAGGGTTGCAAGTATAAGAACACACCTGTCTAATTTCTACCGGCAAGCCTGAAAAGAGAAGTTCACACCAGTGGTCTTCCTAGCCCACCATTAGAGCCTGGGAAGCCTTGGGAAGTCCCTGCCTTGGAGACAGGGATGGGGAAACTGGGAGCAGAGTAGGACACCTCTAGAAACTTCCTGCCTGTGGGGCTTAGTTATACTCTCTGACAAACAAAAGAAATCTTCCTCTGTGTTCTTACTAACAGGGTGTCAAATGTCATACATTCAGAATAAGAAATTTAATGCCCCAGGGCAGGCCAAGGATACCTAAAGTGCTAATCCTTCCTAAGGCTGAAAGGACTTTCTTTTCTTTCTTTAAGCTTCCTTCCTTCCTTGCCCCATTTCCTCTCCCTCCCAATCACTCAGGGATTTCCCTCCCTCCCTCCCTCCCTCTCTATTTTCTTTCTTTCCTTATCTAATATTTGGGAGTTAGGCCTTCATTTAAAATAATTCCTAATTTATAGCAAATCTATCCCTGTACTTTCCTGGACAATACTTAATTTGCAGTAAACCCCCAATCCATTTTTTTTTCCTGCCACTATTTCTGTTGCTAAAACCCTCCAGCTGGAGCTGGTGAAAACTGCACATCAGGCTATGAACATCCCTCCCTCCCTCCCTCTCTATTTTCTTTCTTTCCTTATCTAATATTTGGGAGTTAGGCCTTCATTTAAAATAATTCCTAATTTATAGCAAATCTATCCCTGTACTTTCCTGGACAATACTTAATTTGCAGTAAACCCCCAATCCATTTTTTTTTCCTGCCACTATTTCTGTTGCTAAAACCCTCCAGCTGGAGCTGGTGAAAACTGCACATCAGGCTGATGAACTCTACAGCAGTCATATGTGATCTGACTTCAGCTGACTGTGCTTATACACTGAATTTCCTTTCCTCATTCCTACTTATTTCTTATTCCCTATTGTGAGTTTAATCTTAGCCTTTTCCATTCTTGTCATGCCCCAGCACCTCACACTCCAGAGACACTGACTCCTAACACGTGAGGTCCAACAACTGCCCTTCCTCCTCCTCCAAATGTTCTCATTTGATTTCCTCTTATCAACAGCCCCCCAACCCCCACCCAGCCCCAGCAGCTCCCTTCAAAGCTATTTGAAGGGTGGTCTCAGCCCACCTGGTTAGTCTCCAAGACGGAGGTTCTGTAAGTGGGGGTTCAGAAGATCATGTGGAGTCCACAAGGCACTCCAGGTGATCCACGAATCTTTTGAAATGAATGCAGAAGTTTGTCTTTAAGTCAGTTTTTAGTTGAGAGTCTCTAAATTTCATCTACTTTCCACAGGACTCTGCTGACCTAGGACTTTTCTTCATCACTCACTTCCTCTCTCTAGCATTTTTGGGCTCACACCTTTTTGACAGGTGTCCTCTTTGTCTACACACAACTTGGCAGTACCATGAAATAGAATTACCCATATGTATTAGGTGTATCCTTGTATCAGGTGTCTGTGCCGGCTGCCACAGGCTGGGGGGCCGCAATGACAGAAATTAATTTTCTCATGGTTCTGGATGCGAGAAGTCCAGGACCAGAGTGCCAGGATGGCTAGTTTCTGGTGAGAACTCTCTTCTCGGCTTGCAGATGACCACTCTCTCACTATATCCTAGCGTGGCCTTTTCAAGGGGTGGGCATACAGGGGTGGAGGTAGGGAAGTTCTCTTTTCTTTTTATTATGCTACCAGTCCTACTGAAATAAGGCCCCACCCTTCAAACCTCATTTAATCTTAATGACCTCCTAAAAATCCTGTCTTCAAATATAGTCACATTGGAAGTTAGGACGTCAGCATCTGATTTACAGGGTGTTGGGGGGATGGCACACGGTCCAGTCCATAGCACCAAGGATAAAAATAACATGATTTAAGATATCAAAGTTGTGATTTTTGTTACACTGGCAATAGCTTCTACTTTATCTTTCTGCTTTTTAACCTGCCCTTCACGCTGTAGCCAACCACACCTTGCAAAATCACCATGTTGGGAGAAATTTCTTCACTTCTGATGGATTTTGCTATATGGAGAAGGAGCCACTAGGTAACACTCCAGGCCTCCACTCTCTGCTGCCCCCCCAAAGAGCCCCATATCAGTGGTCCAGGACCTTCCTCTCCTCTGCTTCTTGGGAATCAGCTGCCCACAGGGAGCCTTCTTTCTTCTCTGATCCTGTGTATGCGGAACCTTAGAGGGACTCCCTGGTGTGTTAGCATTTCCTTTTGGTTCCTTCTCAAGGTTCCCTTCTCTCTGCCATTATACCTACTGTTCTTGTATGTTGTCTACCTTTTCAACTAGAGCCTTTACATTTTTGTCATAGTTGTTTTAAATAGCCTATCAATCATTTTACAATCTGCATCATATGTATACCCAGTTCTGATCCTTGCCGTGCCTCTTCAGACTGTATTTGTTCTTCCCTTTTATCGTGTCTTGTAATTTTCCATTGAAAGGCAGACATGACCTATTAGGTAATAGGAACTCAGGCAAGTAATCTTTTAGTGAAGTTTTATGTAAATCCGGCCTGCAGTCCGGTTGTGTTTCACATTTGCTATAACCATAAGGAAACCAGGGGCTTCAAATTTCTCTGGAGTTCTTTTTTAAAAATCTCCTCTGTTGTCTTTGGGTTTCCCTAAGAACTCCTTCTAAAAAACAGTCTGAGCCTTACAGTTCTTTCAGCAGTAATTCACTTATACAGGAGCCCTGTTAATGTGATGGTAAAGAGTGGGGGAAGGGAAGCATTCTATAAACTTATGATTAAATTTCAGTCTTCCTGTGGGCTTGCAACCTTTAACAAATGTTTCTTTGCTATCCCTTCCCTCTTAGGTGATACAGAAAAGCCAGAGGGGCTGGAGACAGGAAAATGCTTTTTCCCCAAGAATCTAAAAAAGGGAGGATATATGTATATGTATAACTGATTCATTTTGCTGTATAGCAGAAACTACACAACACTTTAAATCAAATATATTCCAGTAATTTTTTTAAAGTGCTCTTTCCCAAGATGAGATGAGGCTCTGAAAAGTTTTTTTTCACTAGGGAGTAGTCAGTCCTGTGTAATGGAGAATATTCTGGACATATTTCAGAATGGTTACTTTCCTTGTCTAACTGCCAAGACATAAAATGATTTTTTTCTTGGCACTTCACCACCTGGTGTGGTTGCTGGAGGTAAAACCACAAAACATCTGTCCCTAGAGATAACAGCCCCCAGGGGAGTCCCACCCTCCTGTTAGTCCGCACACAGCCTCAGCCATTTATCAGCATGATTATTCTACTGTTCCTACCAGGTTCTGGTTCTGGCAGCTTCTGCTCAGGTAAGCTGATCTTGACTTTGAGTATCTGCAGCCACTTGTCTCTCCAGATTCATGGTGGTGGTTTGCCCTGAAACCTCACTTTTCTGGTGAGTCCAAGAAAAATCCCTGCTTTTCAGCTTTTTTCTTGTTGTAAGGTCAGGAGTAACAACTTCCAAGCTCTTTTATTGTTGAATCTGAAACTCAGAGTCCCAAAGCAAGCTAATTTTTTTTTTGATTGCCTGAAGTTAGTCTTTTCTTTAGTGAGTTTTGCTTTGATTATGAAACCCAATAGTTGGTAGTCCACTCCAAGAACATATTTTATGTTACTTGAATTCATTTAAATTTATTGAGATATTTTATGAGCCAGAAGATGTTCTATCTTGGCAAATTTTGTGAATTTCAGAATAATGTAAATTCTACTGTTGTTGGGTAGAATTTTCTGAAATGTCATTAGTTAATGCTATTCTCATCCTACTTGTTCCATCAGTTATTAAGAGAACATTTTTAAAAATTTATGTAATTGTGTATTTGTCTGTTTCTCTCTCTCTCTCTCTCTTTCTTTTTTTTTCTTTTGCTTCATTTATTTTGCAGTTTTTCCATTAGGTACACAGACATTTAGGATTGTTATGTTCTCTTGATTAATTGACCCTTATGTGATTATGATAAGACTTCCTTTTTCTTAGCAATGTTCTTTGTTCTGACACTCCAACTTTCCTTTGATTAGTTTCAGTATGTTATTTTTTCCCATCTTTCTATTGTTTAGCCCATTTGTGTCCTTATCAGTTCAGTTCAGTTCAGTTGCTCAGTCATGTCCGACTCTTTGCGACCCCTGGACTGCAGCACTCCAGGCTTCCCTGTCCATCACCAACTCCCGGAGTTTACCCAAACCCATGTCCTTTGAGTCAGTGATGCCATCCAGCCATCTCATCCTCCGTCGTCCCCTCTCCTCCTGCCCTCAATCTTTCCCAGCATCAGGGTCTTTTCAAAATTTAGGGTGTATTTTCTGTAGCAGCACATAGCTGTAATCACTATTTTACACAATTTGACAATCTCTGCCTTTTAAACTGGGGTGTTTATATGATTACCATTAATGTGATCATTAACATGCTAGATTTGATTCTATCATCTTGCTATTTGTTTTCTATTTGTCTCATCTGTTCTAGGTACACCCCCCCCCTTTTCTCTTTGTCTACCTGCTTTGGGATTTTTTTTTAATGTTGCTTGCATTTTATACACACACATATATATGTATATATCCTACACACACACACACACACACACACACACACACATATGGGCTTCCCTGGTGGCTCAGTTGGTAAAGAATCTGCCTGCAACGCAGAAGCTCCAGGTTTGATTCCTGGGTCGGAAAGATTCCCTGGAGAAGGAAATGGCAACAAATCAAATCTCTCTCTTCTGCTTTAGGGTTAATTGAGTAATTTTTATAATTCCATTCTGTGACCATTGTTGGCTCATTAGCTCTAACTCTTTGCTTTCATAATTTTGCATTGCTTTAGGGTTGAAAGCACACGTTTTTACACTATCGATGGAAGTTTACAGAGCTGATTGCTAAAGAACACTCACAGGACCCCAAATGACAATGTTTATAAAAACCTACAGGCAAAGGATGCAGTATACAGCATTAAGGACATGCATCAACAATCAAAGGCTGTCTCACAGGAATGGGTCTGGAAAAGTCAGAAAGAATCACCTATTGTCCCTCTTTCTGTAAAAGTCATAGTCAAATTCAATTAATCTATTGGGTGAGGAACCACTGTTGCAGGTACAGAATACCTCAGAATGAAGGAGCCCCAAAGAGCACCCTGCCTGGTCATGTAAGCGTATTCTTGCTCCACAAGAGCAAAGTCTTCCAGAAATCTCAAAAACAATGCTGACAAGCCGCAAAAATTCCCCTCCAAATTCCTCAGACACTGGGTTTCAAGATAACGTGATGAATGGGTATGTTTCATGCCTTCACTAGGAGTCAGTGCTATGCTGAATATTTAGGAAAACTGATCAGGTTAGTTCCTAAGTGAAAAGTAAAAGTGTTAGTTGCTCAGTCATGTCAACTGTTTGTGTCCCCATGCACTATACTCTTCAAGGCTCCTCTAGAATTCTCCAGGGAAGAATACTGGAGTGTGTAGCTATTCTCTCTTCCAGGGGATCTTCCTGACCCAGGGATCGAAATGGGTCTCCTGCACTGCAGGCAAATTCTTTACCATCTGAGCCACCAGGCCTTCACCAAAAGTCAGTCAATGCCGAAAATTTAGCAAAACCAGAGTCACATAATAGGCCACTTGAAATTGTCCCAGATATCATTGATTCTCTATTTTTTAAATTCATGTTTCTGTATGTTTTTCCTTTAGGATAGTTTCTGTTGCTATGCTTTCAAGTGCACTAATATTTTCTAATGCCTTTGTGATATTGTGATTTGTTTTATGAAATATATATTCGGTCTTTGTCTCCTTCTTGACACAGGCTAAAACCCCCTGGAGTTTCCTAAATGATAAGAGTAATAAAGGTGTCCTTTGTTATTTGTAACAAGTCCCTTTCACCTACCTCTGAGTTTAATTTAATAAGATGACTTTGTAAAGTGCTGAAGGATGGGGGAACTAGCCATGTGATTATAGGGCTGGAACTTTCAGCCATAGCCCCCAACTTCCAGACTCCAAGGAGGTGAGAGGGGCTGGTATGTGAGTGAATCACTAATGGCCAATGATTTAATCAACCATGCCTACGTAATGAAACCTCCATAAGCCCCAAAAGGAAAGGGTTTGGTGAGCTACAAGGACCTAACAGAAACAGAAGAGATTAAGAAGAGGTGGTAAGAATACATAGAAGAGCTATACCAAAAAAGGCTTAATGACCCAGATAACCACAATGGTGTGGTCACTCACAGAGAGCCAGACATCTGAAGTCAAGTGGGCCTTAGGAAGCATTACTAAAAACAAAGCTAGTGGAAGTGATAGAATTCCAGTTGAACTATTTAAAATCCTATAAGTTGATGCTGTGAAAGTGCTGCACTCCATATGCCAGCAAATTTGGAAAACTCAGCAACGGCCACAGGACTAGAAAAGGCCAGTCTTCATTCCAGTCCCAAAGGAAGGCAATGCCAAAGGATGTTCAAATTACTTTTGAACATTCATTTCACATGCTATCAAGGTAATGTTCAAAATCCTTCCAGCTAGGTTTCAGCAGTACATGAACTGAGAACTTCCAGATATACAAGCTGGATTTAGAAAAGGTGGAGGAACCAAACATCAAATTGCCAACATCTCTAAATCATAGCGACTGAGCAACTTCACGTTCACTTTTCACTTTCACGCACTGGAGAAGGAAATGGCAACCCACTCCAGTGTTCTTGCCTGGAGAATCCCAGGGATGGGGGAGCCTGGTGGGCTGCCATCTCTGGGGTCGCACAGAGTCGGACATGACTGAAGCAACTTAGCAGCAGCAGCAGCTGAATCATAGAGAAAGCAAGGGAATTCCAGAAAAACATCTACTTCTGCTTCACTGACTATGCTAAAGCCTTTCACAGTGTGGATCACAACAACCTGGAAAATTCTTAAAGAGATGGGAATACCAGATCACCTTATCTGCCTCCTCAGAAACCTGTATGCAGGTCATGATGCAACAGTTAGAACTAGACGTGAAACAATGGACTGGATCAAAATTGGAAAAGGAGTACATCAAGGCTATATATTGTAACTCTGCTTATTTAACTTATATGCAGGGTACGTCATGCAAAATGCCATGACAGATGACTTACAAGCTGGAGTTAAGATTGTCCAGAGAAATATCAACTACCTTTGATATTGCCAGTTTAATGGCAGAAAGCAAAGAGGAACTAAAGAGCCTCTTGATGAAGGTGGAAGAGAAGAGTGAAAAAGCTGGCTTAAAACTCAACATTCAAAAAGTGAAGATCATGGCATCTGGTCCCAACAGAGTACATCATGAGAAATAGCAGGTTGGATGAGTCACAAGCTGGAATCAAGACTGCCAGGAGAAATATCAACAACCTCAGATATGTAGGTGATAACACTCTAATGGCAGAAAGCAAAAAGGAACTAGAACATTAAGAGGCTCTTGAGGAAAGTGAAAGAGGAGAGTGGAAAAGCTGGCTTAAGCCTTAACATTCAAAAAACCAGATCATGGCATCTGGTCCCATCACTTCATGGCAAATAGATGGGGAAAAAGTAGAAACAGTGACAGATTTTAATTTTCTTGGGCTCTAAAATCACTGCGGAGTGTGACTGCAGCCACAAAAATTAAAAGACGCTTGGTTCTTGGAAGAAAATCTATGACAAACCTCGGCAACATTTAAAAAGCAGAGGCATCACTTTGCCAACAAAGGTCTGCATGTCAAAGCTATGGGTTTTCCAATAGTCATGTATGGATGTGAGAGCTGGACTATAAAGGAGACTGAGCCCTGAAGAATTGATGCTTTTGAGCTGTGGTATGGAGAAGACTCATGAGAGTCCCTTGAAATGCAAGGAGATCCAACCAGTCCATTCTAAAGGAAATCAGTCCTGGGTATTCATTGGAAGGACTGATGCTAAAGCTGAAAATCCAACACTTTGGCCACCTGATGCAAAGAACTGACTCATTTGCAAAGACCCTGATGCTGGGAAGATAATTTAAAAAGCAGAGGCATCACTTTGCCAACAAAGGTCTGCATGTCAAAGCTATGGGTTTTCCAATAGTCATGTATAGATGTGAGAGCTGGACTATAAAGGAGACTGAGCCCTGAAGAATTGATGCTTTTGAGCTGTGGTATGGAGAAGACTCATGAGAGTCCCTTGAAATGCAAGGAGATCCAACCAGTCCATTCTAAAGGAAATCAGTCCTGGGTATTCATTGGAAGGACTGATGCTAAAGCTGAAAATCCAACACTTTGGCCACCTGATGCAAAGAACTCAGTGGAAAAGACCCTGAGGCTGGGAAAGATTGAAGGCAGGAGGAGAAGGGGACAACAGAGGATGAGGTGGTTGGATGGCATCACCGACTCGATGGACATGAGTTTGAGCAAGCTCTGGGAGTTGGTGATGGACAGGGAAGCCTGGCGTGCTGCAGTGCATGGGTTGCAAAGAGTCAGACACGACCTAGTGACTGAACAACAGCAAAGACACAGAAGTCCTCAGAGAATGGTAAGTCCAGAGGACACATGGAAACTCCGTGTCCATACCTACATACCTTGCTCTATGCATCTCCTCCATGTGGCCATCCTTGAGTTATACTTTTTTATAATCAAGTACATAAAATGTTTTCCTGAGTTCTGCAAAATTTCTAGGAAATTAATTGGACCAAGGAGGGGATTCAATCTCTAGACAATCAGTCAGAAGCACATGTAACAACTTGGACTTCTAACCAATATCTGAAGTTGGTGGGGAGACATGGATCGAACACTCAACCTGTGGGATCTGACATCTCTGGGTAGATCTGTCAGAGCTGAGTAACTGTAGGACCCTGGTGGTACTGCTTGGGAAAACCCCAGACACATTTGGTGGTCAGAAGCATCAAAGGCGACAAAATATAGTGGTATGCAGTATGTAATGTAAATGAAAGCAATAGTTTTTCTTTATAACCAGGCAGTGGATTTTTCATCTTAGGTATAATTTTTAACCTCCAGAGTTTCAATTTGAGTCATTTTTATATCTTCATTGTCTCTTCTGAATCTTTTAGACATACTGAATACAATTATAATAATTTTCAATGTTCTTCCCTGTTCACTCTAACATCCGTGTCTGTTCTGGGCCAGTTTTATTTGATTGATTATTCTCTTCATTACAGGTCATGTTTCCATGCCTTCTTGTATCTGACTGGATGCTAGTAACTGTGTTTTATCTTGTTGGGTGCTGGATATTTTTTGCATTCTTCTAAGGTTTTTCTTGAGCTTTTTACCTGGGATGAAGTTCAGTTACTTGGAAATGTCTTTTGTTTTTTCCAAGTCTTGTTTTTGTGCTCATTATGCATTTTCTGGAGTAGTGCTCTGACTGCGGCTAATTATTCCCCACCACTGAATCAAGACCTTCCTGAGTACACACCTACCAGTGCCCAGGAGCTGTCTTTCCAGTCCAGCTGCTGGGAACAGGCATCATTCCTGACTCTCACTATTCCTTCTCACCTTCTCAGATGGTTCACTCCTCAGGATCACAGATGCACTGATCAGTAGTCTACTGAATACTCAAGGGGACCCTCTGCTGATCTTTGGGGTCTCTCTGTTCAGCTGTCTGCTGTCTGGTTCTGTCTCCTAAGAAATGTGGCTGATTTGGCCCCTGGACACTCACCTTTCTCTTTCCAACTTGGGGCATCTGCCAGGCTTCATCTTAGTTTCTCCACTATGAATTGTACCCTGGAAAATATGTGAACAAAAGCAAACTGGGACCATGGTCGGAGTCACCTTACTTATTTCTAGAGTCTTCATTGCTGGTGACCAGTGCCTTTGAAACTGCTCTTTCATATATTTTGTCTGCTTTTTTGTTTATCTGTTTGAAGTGGAAGTATAAATCCAGCCCCTTTTCTCATCCACCTTGACCAGAAGTAGAGATTGGTAGTTATTATTATTCTACTATTTATTCAGAATAACTTTTGGGCCCCTACATGCACCAGGTACTGCCCTAGGTGCTGGGTATACAATGAACCAACAATAATGGTCCCCAGACTCAAGGTGAATCTGTGTTATGGGAATCAACTTGTGGTAAAAGGCAATGAATGTGCTGGTCCCTGGAGTTAGCACATAAACATGAATCATATGTGGTCCTTCCTCTCAAGGAATTCAGAATTAGGGAAGACAAAGAAAGCAAATTTCTTAACCCAATGCAGACTGTAAAAAGTGTTACGTGTGAGAGATAAAGGTTCTGGGCATATTTAGAAAGAAGTAATAAGTTCTGACTGGAGGTAAAAGGGAAAATCTCAAGGGAAAGACGACATTTGAGTTGAGCCTTGAAGAATGTGTACAATTTTGAGCAGAGAAGTAGAAAAAGGTAGAATGCTCAAGGTGCTTTTAAACCTGAAAGCAGTTAATCATGACTGCTCCTAGTAGACAGAGCCATCAACCTGCTCTTCCTGCCAACAGAACTCTAACCACGTGGTTGACAGGAAGCTACATATCTTCCGTCCCCAGGAAGTGAATCGTGATTTGCCTAATTCAGCCCTGGAAATTCCAGTCCCCCTGCCTGTCACTGGATCCGGCATAGGCCTATGACACACTTCTGGCCAAAGAGATGTGAAGAGATGTCTGCTGGAAAAATCTTCTTCCCAATAAAGAGATGAAACACTTTTTTTCCCCCATGCCTCTCAGAGAAAAAAAGCAAAACAGAAAACTTGGTTCCTTACTGATGTCATCAAACCACTTGAATGAAACACTCTGAAACTGATCTAAAATGAGACTTTTTGTTCCATAGATGACAAGGTTTTCCTATTGTTTTAATACCTTCTGGCTGGATTTTGTTGTTTTGATGACATTATTTGCAGCCAGAAATAGCAGATCAGCATAGCAGCTCCCCTTTTTGAAATCTGCTTTTTCTTTCCACTGGCACAACCTGCTGTTAAATGTCACTCCCCTTGCTTCTGGTTCCTTTGCCTCATCAAGAATAAAAATTTAAAATGACAGCATACTTAGCCAATATGTGCACATAGGGAGAAATAGAAGGCAATTTTAAAAGAATGCAATTACACAGTGAAATACCTTGACTATTTAATATCATCACTTACTCCTGACTCTCTGGTTGAGAGGACTAAACCCTTGTAGGATAGTAGAGGGATGAAAATATAAAAGAAGAGAATGTAGGGGACTTCCCTGGTGGTCCAGTAGTTAAGAACCTGTTTTGCAGTGCAGGCTACCGTGGGTTCAATCCCTGGTCGAGGAACTAAGATCCCACAAGCCGTGAAGTAACTAAGCCTGTGTGCCCCAACTACCGAACCAATGTCACAACTAGAGAATCTGGGCACTGGAGCAAAAAATCCCCCATGATGCAACTAAGACCCTATGCAGCCAAATAAATACAGAATAAATGGGTACCAAACAGAGAGAGAATGTAGGCAAGCTCAGGGGAAATGATGTGAACTTCCCCCTGCACAGCAGCGCTGGAATTCTCCTGTGATTCCCACGGGAGCCAAGACTACCCCTGGAACAATCTAACTGTTGGAAACTACTAGTGTCTGGCAGGAAACCAACTAGAATCGGGGCAAAGGATGTACAATTCTCAATCCCTCGGGTTAATGCTACAAATAAGTAGAGACTGTCTCCAGTCTCCACCCACTTTCTCACTTCCTCCTTCCTTACTGTGGTGTTGGAGAAGACTCTTGAGAATCCCTTGGACAGCAAGGAGATCCAACCAGTCCATTCTAAAGGAAATCAGTCCTGACTGTTCATTGGAAGGACTGATGTTGAAGCTGAAACTCCAATACTTTGGCCACCTGATGCGAAGAACTGACTCATTTGAAATGATCCTGATGCTGGGAAAGATTGAAGGCCGGAGGAGAAGGGGATAACAGAGGATGAGGTGGTTGGATGGCATCACCAACTCAATGGATGAGTTTGAATAAACTCTGGGAGCTGGTGATGGACAAGGAGGCCTGGCGTGCTGCAGTTCACGGTGTTGCAAAGAGTCGGACAAGACTGAGCGACTGAACTCAACTGAACTATCCTCTTTCTTTAGCTCTGATCTTTTTCTGTGCTTCCTCCCACTCCTCCTCTTGGCCCTCATTCACCCTCGCCCCCCCCCCACCCCGCCCCACTCAACAAATCTCATCTTGCCTGTCCCAGGAGCACAGAAGGTACTAAGTTACCTGCCTCAAGGGCCATGCCTTTTCATTGGGAGCTCTTACAAACCCAAAGAAATGCTTCTCTATTGTTTCAAATCCTAACCTCTGGACAGGCAGTGGGGGACTCTACTCAAGCACAGCACTTTCTGTCTCATGCAAAGGCAGTGCCAGTGGGGTGAGGCACCAAAGAATATGTCCCAGTGCCAGGGCTCTCTTCCAGCTGATGGGAGGCACAGGATCACAGGGACATCTCCCCAAGTTCTACTGCTGCCTATTCACACAAGACCTCATCCTCTCATATATTCAGACCCCTGCTGTCTGGCTTATCCTTCTCACCTTCTGTCTCTGTTTAAATGTCTTTTCTTCCAGAAGGCCTTCCCTAATCCATCCCCTCCACGATAGTCCATGATACTGAGTACCTACCTTCCGAACTTGTCACACTGATTTGCAGTCTGTGGCTACTGAGTAAATCAGTACCCAGCCTAGCCCTGACTGCTCAGTATATTGAATGAATAAGCGAGTGAATGAATATTTGTTCACATACACTACAGCTCTACAGAAACCACGACCGTCACGTTCCCCTTTTGTATCCTCAGCAGCCAGTCCAGGGCTTAGGTCATGGAGGGCACACAACCATTATTCACTAACCGATTGAAAGAAGCCTTCAAAAGATGGGTACTTGGATCTATACTGTTGTTGATAATGTCCTGACATCCTTATTGTAAGAGCAAGAAACAAAGCTAGTGGACTCTAGAGAATCAGGGATTGGGGACAGAGCAAGATGGTGGAAAAGCTCTGGGAGTACAGCTGTCCTGGGCAGGGGCAGGTGGGGATGGGGGGGAGGTCCTCTTCAATCACAAGTAAGTTTAGTTTCCTAGGGATTCTTAACCCGAGGCACACAAGTGGGGCTTCCACAGAGCCATGCATCCTCTGTCACTTCAATCAAACATTCAAGCCAGCAGCTCTAGGTACATATTTTTGCAAGAAGGTCCACAGTTTCCAATGAGTTTCAAAAGTCTGTGACACACAAAGAATTATTGGTCTACCTGAACTGTCCAATATGATAGTCACTAGTCATGTGAGACTATTTAAATTTCAATTTAAGTTCAACTATCAGTGCCTCAGTTACACTAGCTACCTGTCTGGTGTGTTCATTAAAGGAAGTAACTGAAAGTCGCTCAGTGGTGTCCAGCTCTTTGGGACTCCATGGACTGTAGCCTGCCAGGCTCCTCTGTCCATGGGATTCTCCAGGTAACAATACTGGAGTGGATAGCCGGTCCCTTCTCTAGGGGAACTTCCTAACCCAGGGATGGAATCCAGGTCTCCCGCATTGCAGGCGGATTCTTTACTGAGTCATCACTAGCCACTCCCTATTGGGCAGCCCAGATACAGAACGTTTTCATCACTACACATAGTGATGAAAAGATACAGATAAGATCTGCTCAAGACAAGCAGTTCTTTTGTAAAGTGAGTCGCCATCCTTTAGAAATGAAAGTGGACATCCAAGATCCTGTTCCTTTTGAGATCTGCTTGGGGCCTGCACTTCTGCTGGCAGCGGGAGTGCACAGGGCTGCCCAAGGTAGATGGTCCCCCACCATACTGAAGTCATCTGTCTGGCTCTTCTCCTGTACCAGGTTTGCGACTCTGGTTTCCAGAAGACCTTGCCCATCTGGGTCTCCTTCCAGTCTCTTGAATTTGTAACCAGACTCTCAAGTTTGGTTAAGAGAGTGAAAGTCGCTCAGTCCTGTCTGACTCTTTGCGACCCCATGGACTATACAGTCCTTGGAATTCTCCAGGCCAGAATACTGGAGTGGGTTGCCATTCCCTTCTCTAGGGGATCTTCCCAACCCAGGGATCGAACCCAGGTCTCCTGTATTGCAGGCGGATTCTTTACCATCTGAGCCACCAGGCAACCCCAAGTTTGGTTAAGCGGGGTTGAGTTTGTTTTAAGAGCACATCTTGAGGCGGGGTCTAGAGCTGAGTTGGAAGTTGGGGCGGGGGCGGGGGGCAGCGCCTCCCTCCTCTCAGTTCTCCGGAACTGGAAAAAGAGAGAGGGAGTTTTACCCCGAACATCTGTTGCTCGACAAAGAACTTCCCGGTCTTCTTAGGAGCCCTCCAGTCTCCGGCCCAGACCGCCTGGGCCCGCCCCTCGCGACGAGATCGCGGGGAGGGGCCCAGGCGAAACCCGAGCCCCGCGCCCACCACCCGGGCGGGCGACGTGGCTCCGCGGCTCCGGCCTCCCCCCGCAGCCCGGCGGCCAATGGGCGCGTGAGCGGGGCCGTCTGGCGCTCCCCTGCCCGCCGCCCGGGGCGCGCCCCTCCGCTCTGGCACGGGGCGGGCGCTGGCCGAGGGGCCGGCCCGTCCCCTCCCTCCCGGCGCCGGCCCTGGCCCCAGCCCCGCCGCCGCCGCGCGCGCTCTAAGCCCCCATTCCCGAGCCGCCTCTCGCCGCTCGCTCGGAGCCTTCCCGCGGGCCGCGCTCTCCTCCGGACGATGGCGCGCGGCGGCCGCGGTCGCCACCTGGGGCTGGCCCTGGCGTTGCTGCTGGCGCTGTTGCTGGCTCCTCTGGCGCTGCGGGCCAAGCCCACCGTGCGCAAGGAGCGCGTGGTGCGGCCCGACTCGGACCTGGGCGAGCGGCCGGCCGAGGACAACCAGAGCTTCCAGTACGACCACGAGGCCTTCCTGGGCAAGGAGGACTCCAAGACCTTCGACCAGCTCACCTCGGAGGAGAGCAAGGAGAGGCTGGGGTGAGGCCGCGCTCGGGGACGCCGCAGGTGCCGGCGGGGCCCTTCGGGCCGGAGCCGCGCTGGCCACCGGCCGCAAAGCGAAAGCGAAATCGGGCTCCGGGACCCGAGGGCGTGGGCCGGGCGGCGGGGCTGAAGCAAAGTTTGCCCGCGGGCACCGGAACCTTGCATCGCCCCCAGGGCCGGGGTGGCTTCCCGCGGGGAGGCGAGAACGTGGCAGCGGTCTCCGGAGCCAGGACGGCCAGGGCCCGCCCCCTCCCCCGGGTTGCATCAGAAGGGAGGGGAGGGAGCGTACAAAAGAAGAATTTGTCCACGGTGGCCTTTTAGTGATAGGACTTCTTCCCCCACCCTCCTGGTTTCTCTCTTCTCCCATTCCAAGAGGGGAGGCAGGAGACACTGCCAAGGTCTCAAGGATGATCGTTAATGGATCAAAGAGGAAGGGGCAGGCGTGGACTGGAGTGTTCTTGTCTTCTGCTCAGTCGCCCCCATATCTGAAGGAGGAGTATAAGAATCCTGCTGTTAAGAGGGGAGGGGCATTAGGAGATAGGGATGGAGGGGTGGGAATGGAAACTGGTCCCTTCGTTTCTGTCTCCAGCATCTTCTGTTGGCTGCCCAGGGCAAAAGGCTGGAGGGTGGCGTGGTGGCAGGTTGTGAATTTCACTCTTGAAGGCAGCTGAGTCAGGAACCAAGCCTGGGCAACAAAATGTGGGTACGTCTCAGTGCACCCGCTGCACAGCCCTGGAGAGACACTTGGGCGGTGTCAGAGGTTCTCTGGAAACCCTTCCACAGAGGAGTCTACAGCCAGCCTGAACCCAGATGGAGACCTGGCTGGGGAGGGTCCCAAGAGCCCTGCCTACTGGGCACCAGGCCTCCAGGAATCTGCTTCTCAGGGGTGGAGGGTCTCTGCTGTGCTACAAGGAAAAAGAACACAGCCGTTCCCTGTGCAGTTGGGGCCACCAAAGGCCAATGTGATTGGACAGACTGTGAGGCTAAATTACACCTATTGTGTAGGTGCACCATCTGCCTGCGCTGATAGAAAGGATCTTTGAACTTCAAAGTCACCTCCTAACAATCACGTTTTATTCTGCAGAGAAGCACTTTCTCTTCTAGTTTGAGCCTTAACAATGGGGGCCATTGATGAGTTCAGTCCATTGTATTACTTTGAGGCACTTGGACGCTGATTTATTCAGGGGCCCTGGTTGGCAGCTGTTTGTCACCAGTGAGGAGGAGGAGAGGAACTGGAGTAGGGAACTCTAGTTTAACGTCCTAAAGCTTCCAGTTTCATGCCTTCATCAGGACTAGTAAGCCTAGTGGTGATGTATTTGACCCTTGGATGAAGACTTTTGCTGCATTCATTTACTAATGAAAAAAAAATTTGAAAGACTGCTATGTGCTCAGCAGGGTGTTAGATACCTGACAACTACAAAGATAAAACCTTATGCTTTAGGCCATAAAGTACTTATAATCATATATAGAGAAGAGAGGTTGGAGCAGATGCTACGCATAATTGCTGTGATGGTGGCATGTAAAAGCCACAGTGACCACATCTAGGAGGAGCCCCCTAAAGCTTCAGGTTGGAGACAGGAGCTTGGGGGTGGGGGATGTTGGGGTGTCACCTGATCAGGGCTTGTGGCATGACTCAGAGGTCACCAGGCTTATGAACAGGGGAAGGCATTCCTGAAGAGAGAACAGCTGTTCCTTTGGATTCCGGGTGTTGGGACAGTAAAGGGACGGGGCAGGAGGGGTGGAAGGTGGCAGTGGCGAGGAGGCCAAGGCAGGACAGAGGGACCTTTGTGAGGTGGAGATTAGACATTACCCTGTACATGGTAGAAATGTTATTATCCCAAAATGCATTAGGAAAGTTGGCCTGCCAGCAGGGCAGAGAACGTAAGCGAGGCACAGAAGAGGAGACCGGGGCAGGGGTGGCCGCGAGTGCCTGAATCAGGCACGGTGGGAGAGGGCGAACCCTGAGCCATGTTGGAGGTGGGACTGGCAGTGCTTGCTGGCAGTGGTTGCTCGTGGCTCAGCGTGGCGGGGGCGGGGAGAGGAGGGAGCAGTCTAGAGTGGCATCTGGTCTCTGGCCTGAGCCTCGGCAGGGACAGTAGACACACTGCTCACCTACAAAGTAAATCTGGGCTGGGGGGTGGGGCGGGAGTTGGAAGGTTGGAAATGAAGGGTGGGCGTGGTATGGGATGGGCTGGGTGTGAGAAGCCATCTTTCTGTCCACAGCTCCAAGTCTGGGCTGCAGGGGTGGGGAGCATGGCTGGACCAGGCAGCTTCGTCACCACCACCGTCTGCGCATAGATTCTGAAAACGTGGCAGATCTAAGGCCCCCAAAGACAAAAAAAATGTAGAGACTCATAGGCTTCGGGCTGTTGCAAATGTGGTGCACAGTCTTGGAAAAAAATATAAATTACTTGCCAACATTTAGCATCGGAGTGACTTCATATGCAGACCCCGAAATTTGGTTTCTGTTGATACCCGTGGCCTGTTTTGCCATGTGGACGGAGGTCACTGTCTGGAGCAGAGCTGGGCAGCCTTGTTTGGCAGCTGGTGGGCGATCCCCCGATGCTTCGCTGGCTTCTTTTTTTTTTACATTTTTATTTATTTGGCTGCACTGGGTCTTTGTTGTGGCCTGCGGGATCTTAGTTCCCTGATCAGGGATCAAACTGAGAGTCCCTACTTTGGAAGCTCATCAGAGTCTTAGTCACTGGACCAGCTGGGACATCCTGCTTTGCTTACTTCTGTTCCCTGTTTGTTGAGTTCTCCATCCACCTGTGTTTGGGATTATCGTCCTTAGTGAGGAAAGGTGCACACCTCTCCTCTATCCCTCCCAACATTCCTTGTAAAGTAGGTGTCTAGTTTACAGATGGAGAAACAGAGACTCAAGTTATATGCCTGAGATCACTCAGGACTAGGATCCTGGTGTTCTGATTGTAGCATTTGGTTTATCTACATCATAGCTACCTTTTCCTATAGCTCATGTTTGAGATTTTTAAAGAGAGAAGTTAGAATGATTTAAGCTTCCAGCAAATATTTATTGAGCTCCTACTATGTGTCAGGCTGAGCTATGTCCTGGATGTTTCTTTGGCATACATTGGATGCTGTCCTTTCCAAAAAGCAGGTTGTATACTGTCTGACGTCATTTGGTCTTTGCTGGTTTGAGATTCTGCTTCTCAGTTGGCTTTGGATAACTGATGGGCATGTCACCACTGCCAGGACTGGAGCAGTGCCTGGCACATAGTAGGTAGGCTAAACACTTGACAGTATTGATAGAATTCTGCTGTGTTGGCTGTCATTTCCTGAAAGCAAGATACTTGAGGTTTAGTCTTTTAGTCTTGAGACCTGTCAGAATTGCAAGGAAGGGACAAGTTCCTGAGAAAGAGGAACTCGGGCTACCCAGGTTCAGGTTCAGGTAGGGGATGGAGACTTAAGTACTAATGAACTCATTTCCATTTCTGATCAAAGAGTAACTAATTAGCCTGTGTGACCTCTTTTCAGGTAAATGAACTACTATGGTAAAACTTTCTTAAACACTGAAAGTAGCTTTCAGGAGTTTTTGAAGTTCCTCTCAGGGCTGGCATCCCCAGCGTGGGCCCTCTGGCTTAAGAGATGGACACTGTTGAGGTTCCCAGCTTGACATTTAGGGGTGTGCAGTGCCCTAGTGAAGTCCAGTGGGGAATTTCTGGAACCCGGGCCAGCTGTGGAGCAGGATATGCCAGTGGACATAGTGGCCTTCACGCTAAGAGCAGGAGGTTGAGGTTCCTGCAGCTGCTCGGGTTTCTTGATTAGGTTCCACGATGTCAAGGTCCTTCATCCCTGACATTTTTTGCTTTGTCTGTGATCTGGTCTCCTCCTGCTTTAAGTTTCAAGTCTTTGAATCCAAAGTGGTGAGATAGAGGAAAATAAAAATCTCACTTATTTTTTGTTAGGTTAATTAGAAAGCTAGACTCTTCCATCTTTGAATTGGGTTTACAGCTCTGACTCCAGTGGTACCATTATTCCCTCATTACTTTAAAAATGAGGGAGTTAAGCTACATCAGGGAAAACTGCTAGGTTTCATCTTAAAAATCAGCTCACTCACTTGGTAGTGTCTATCTGCAGAGCACTGTAGAGAAGGATTCTGAGGTCACATCAAGGTCTAGGAGGACAGAACGGCCTGATCCACTAGTGTCTGGTGTTGGCACTGGGTGGGTGGAGAGAGACATATCATTCTTGGAAAACTTAAAGGTCCTTTCAAGCATCACCGGGTCATTGATTTTATTTTAGCACTTAAGCATTTTAGATTCTGCAGGTGTTTGATCTCTTTCTGGATCAGGATCATACACGCCGTGATAATAGCCTCATGGGTTGTTGTTTTTTTAACTACAGGAAAATTGTTGATCGAATCGACAGTGATGGAGACGGCTTTGTCACCACCGAGGAGCTGAAAACCTGGATCAAACGGGTGCAGAAAAGGTACATCTATGATAATGTCGCCAAAGTCTGGAAGGATTATGATCGGGACAAAGATGATAAAATTTCCTGGGAAGAATACAAGCAAGCCACCTATGGTTACTACCTAGGTAAGAGGTGCTACAGGAGCGATTACACAGCTGGGGCCCAAGTAACAAGCTTCTTGTGGGAAATTACTCTCTCATCATATCTACCCACTTCGGGGAGATGTCACAGTCTGCCAAGTAGAACCTGCTTAAGTAGAACAGTGTAACATCCTGTTTTGCTTACTAACAACATACTGGGCTGCTTTCTTTGAGTGAACTTATAGATGGAAGGGGGTGAGGGCTACTAAAAAATAAGCTGCTCTCCAGCCTGAGCTTACACTCTCAGAGGCATGTCCAGAGAACAAAGCAGAGAGGAAGCACGTGTGCTGAATTTCAGATAGCAAGGACTGGGTAAACTAGAACAAACTCAGAAGGCTTCCTGGTGGAGGGTGGTTTGGGAACTGGGCCTTCAAGAATGGATTTGTATCTGGAGAGATGGAGACGAGTGGGGAAGGTGGGTCAGCTGGAGGGACAAAGGTACAACGATGCCTTCAGCAGTGGGCAAGGTTTGGACATAAGACATGCTTGTTTGGGAGGAATAATGGAGAGGGTGTGTGCTCAGCATGGGGTGCAGACATGTTAGATGGCTGCCTAGTAGAGGCCATATGTAACAGGACAAGCCTGAGGAGAAACAGAGACACACACTCCCAGCTAGATTAAGAGAGGTCTTGAAAGATTTGCAGGGACTTAGAACAGATGTCCCAGGTACGAGGGAGCCTTTGTATGTTCTGTGTCAAAGAATATGATGAAAGTAGGGTACTACAAAGTGAAGTAGGATATTAATATGGTCTCTAGCCTATGTTTTCCACCACTTGCTATAATGCCCCTAACAAGCCTTTAGGGCCTGGACTGTAGGGTGGCTTGGAGGGACAGACACTGGGGCATTCTGGAATAAAATGTTTCAGAAACTGGACACATCAGGACCTTCTGCCCTTCATATTAAATACCACGGGGCGTGATCTGGAGGGGAACGCTTTCCTTGGGTAGCCCAGTGTTCATGTTTCTGTGTACAACCTGCAGGAAATCCCACGGAGTTTCAGGATACCTCAGATCATCACACCTTTAAAAAGATGCTGCCACGGGACGAGAGAAGGTTCAAGGCTGCAGACCTTGATAGTGACCAGACAGCCACGCGGGAGGAGTTCACCGCCTTTCTGCATCCTGAGGAGTTTGAGCATATGAAGGAAATTGTGGTTTTGGTAAGATATCCAAAGAGCCTGAACTGGGAAAAGACCAAATCAAAAGCAGCACCAAAACCTTATCCTTTCTTGCAAAGTGAGAATGTTCTTCAGCCCAGGGGGAACTGGACATGGACTCTGAAGAGGAATACACTGGAATGCCTGTGTACTCAGGAGATGAGTCAGGGGAGGGGAGCTGCTGTAACAAGTAGCCCCCAATCCCAGCTATTCAACACAATAACTGAAAATTAGTTCTTGCTTATACCGAGTCCAGGGCAGATGGTCCCCATCAGTGGATCTTCTGGGCAGTTCTCAAGTGCTGGCAGGCCCCCGGCCATTTCCACCGTCCTGTGGCTTTGAGGTCATCCTGGCCGATCCCCTGTATTCATCTGATAGAAGACGAGATGGACTGAGGAGAAGGCACGGTATTTCCTGTACTGGCCAGGAAATGACACCTGCCTTCCTTTTACATTCCATGAGCTCCTGCATTTGCCATGGGCCCCTACACTGGCGTTCAGATGTGTGCCCAGAAAGAGCATGTGGGTTTCATGAGCAACTAGCTAGCCTCATTTGCCAGCTTTGAGGGAACTAGAATAAGACTCAGAAATGGAAGGCACTGGCATGTTAAATCATACGGAAACGTAAAGTCAGACCATGTCTAGAAAGGGTGCTCCCCTTGGAGTGTATTTGCTTTCCATAGTGTCTTGTCGGTTCCCAAGTGTCTTCATTTTCCTTGACATTAAAGCAAATCCCGATCCCGTTTCCAGGCCAGGCATCCTGAGGCAGTCCCAATTGTTTTGCTGCTGGGAAACAGCCAGCCCTGGACATTTCCGTTTTCCGGTCTTGGATGGGTTCACTTATGGATGCTTCATCCTTATGACCACAGTGACCCTGAGGACTGGGCAGTGGCTCTAAGAATCATTGCTTTAACACCCAGCATCCACTTAGTGATGGCTAATTTGCCAGAAGACAGTGAAGATGGGGAAGTGGATTATGTGCTTCTGGATTGACTCGGTTCTCAGGTTGGCTGTTTTCTTCAGGACGCCTTTGAGTTTCTGCAACAACGGACAGTAGACTCATTAATTACTTACCCTAGCAAAACAAAAACCCCAGTTTAGAGGCCAAATGTACTAAAAACACAACGTAAGATTTGGTGGCCAAAAAGTTCATTCAGGATTGTCTGTACGCTGTTCTTATTGGCCACCCAGATGTATTCCAGTCGGATATACTTTTATTTTCCCGTTGTTCACAGTTCCCTATTTTCCTGACATCACCTCGGTGTTCATGGTCCAGTTAGCAATGGAATCTGTCTTGGTGATCATTTTAGTCCAGTGGTTTTCAAGCTGGATTCCTCACAGTGCAGAGACGGTTAGGCAGGAGAGTGGAGGTGGTTAGCCTGGCAGGGCTTCATAATAAGAGAACGTCTGAGCTGATAGGTACATTTTCGTTTGCAAAGAGTGTTCTGCTTCTAAAGTCATAGGCCGGGGGAGGAGGGACAGAAGCCGTTGCCTGCTTTTTTTACAGATCACAGACTAATGCCCAGGGAGGTCAGGAGACGAGCCAGAAGTCCTCAAGCCATAAAAGCCAGACAAGGGAGGACAGTAATTAGCTTTACTGAGAGCACGGAGCCAGCTCGCATCTCTTCCCCCTTTGCTTTCTAGGAAACTCTGGAGGACATCGACAAGAATGGGGACGGCTTTGTGGACCAGGACGAGTATATTGGTGAGTCTGGCCTGGAGTCTTGCTCCTCTGTCCCAGCTGGGCACCGGGCCTCCCCCACCTGTCTGGCTCCTTTTCCTCAGACGTCTCCTTTAGCAGCAGCTGCAAGCCTGTTGGCGTCACTCCTGTGACTTCCCGGCGAGAAGTCCACACCAGTCCTCGGGGTGCAGGCTCGGTGCACTGCATTGCAGGCCTTACAGTGCCTCGGGGAGGCAGTCCTAGTGGAGAAGAGCCCAGGCCAGCCATTGACCCCACGGCTCTGAGAGGCGCTCTTCATCACACTGTGGAGCTTCTCCCTTTGCGAGATGGGACTAGCGATCCCAGAGCTGAGAAGGGGGCTAGCGCGGACAGTCTCAGGGGACAGACTCTACAGCGGACTGTTCACCAGCAGGGCCTAGAAATGGAGTAGACAGAGCTGTGGTCAGCAGAACTGTTTACAGGCCCAAGCTGTCTGCACAAAGGCATTCCTTCTTAGGTAAATCCTTTTATAGAATGCATAGTCTCCCCACATACGGCTGTTTTATGCCTCTGGATTTTTTACAGATCACAGACTAATGCCCAGGGAGGTCAGGAGACGAGCCAGAAGTCCTCAAGCCATAAAAGCCAGACAAGGGAGGACAGTAATTAGCTTTACTGAGAGCACGGAGCCAGCTCGCATCTCTTCCCCCTTTGCTTTCTAGGAAACTCTGGAGGACATCGACAAGAATGGGGACGGCTTTGTGGACCAGGACGAGTATATTGGTGAGTCTGGCCTGGAGTCTTGCTCCTCTGTCCCAGCTGGGCACCGGGCCTCCCCCACCTGTCTGGCTCCTTTTCCTCAGACGTCTCCTTTAGCAGCAGCTGCAAGCCTGTTGGCGTCACTCCTGTGACTTCCCGGCGAGAAGTCCACACCAGTCCTCGGGGTGCAGGCTCGGTGCACTGCATTGCAGGCCTTACAGTGCCTCGGGGAGGCAGTCCTAGTGGAGAAGAGCCCAGGCCAGCCATTGACCCCACGGCTCTGAGAGGCGCTCTTCATCACACTGTGGAGCTTCTCCCTTTGCGAGATGGGACTAGCGATCCCAGAGCTGAGAAGGGGGCTAGCGCGGACAGTCTCAGGGGACAGACTCTACAGCGGACTGTTCACCAGCAGGGCCTAGAAATGGAGTAGACAGAGCTGTGGTCAGCAGAACTGTTTACAGGCCCAAGCTGTCTGCACAAAGGCATTCCTTCTTAGGTAAATCCTTTTATAGAATGCATAGTCTCCCCACATACGGCTGTTTTATGCCTCTGGTTTTTGGGAGTACTGTTCCCAGCTTTTTGTTCCGAAGGGCTCCACTTGAGCAACATCCAGAAGTGTGTTTGCAAGTAACCGAGCCCTGGTCGAAGGAGGCTCCAGTTAAACCCCCAGGTCAGAAGCCACTGGTCCTGGTTAGAGCCCTTCCCAGCCGCCCAGGAGCCCTTCCAGCCTGAGGGACTGAAGGAGGCAGCACAGATATTTTCATCTGATCATCAGCAGTTGCTGCTTGGGAGGTTGGCACACGGCCCCAGCTGCAGGCCACCTTTTCAGGATAGCTCTTCTCTTCCCAAGTGTCAGTAAAGTAAAAGCTGGAAAATCGTTTGAGGGGTGGGATGGATATAACTTGTGTGCAGATATTTAATAGAGGTAGTCAGTTACCTTGAATAAAAGCAGCACCCACGTTGCCATCAGTCTCCGGTTCGTGCTTGTTTAACTCTGACCTCCCAAACACAAGAACAAGTACCTGCTGTAACGAAGAGCAGAGTTTCTTGCAGCCATTTGGAATTACATTTGGTCTGAAGCAGCAAACGCTGTCCTCCTGTGTCTGTGGTGACGGCAGCTCTCACCTCCGTAACTGAAGCCATCTCGGTGGCATTCCCTCTGTGGAACAATCAGTGCTCACAGCCCCGTCGTCAGTGTGCACAGTGCAACCAGTCTCACAGCTGATGCACACACGTGTGAGGGGAGTTCAGAGCCCCACACACCCAGCAGTGAGGGAATTCGGCTTGAAGGGAAGGCAGGGTGATAAAGACGCTGCAGCTCTTCTGATTTCAAGTGTGTGCTGTCCTTCACTCTCTTCCTGATCTGCATTGAAAAGGTGCATGGCGGGGGACAAAACTCTTGAGTGACTGCCTAAAAGAAACATTTTTTTGCACCGGACACTGGCAAAGAGGCTGATGGGAGCATCGTTCTTGAAAACTGAATTCTGAGCGACTTGCAGTCAGAGACCAGGTGCCTGGTCTAGCAAGCTACATCCTTTAGGGAGGAGCCTTCTCACAGGCAGGGACAAGCGGTGACATGGTACAGTGGGGAGAACGCTGGAATTAAGAGTCCTGGCTTCTCCACTCACTAGCTCTGTGACCCTGTGGGAGTCATGTAATTGCTCCATATAAGCCTGTAAGCCTCAGTCTCCTCATCTGTGAAATGGGAAGGTACAGCACCCATGTTTCCAGGATGGTGTGGGTCTACTTGTAGCTGAACCCAGCCAGGGTCTTGCCTTTCTTCTTCCTTCATTCACTATCTACTCTCTCTACCGCCTGATGTTTCCAAGCTGTTTCCATCAAAGAGAAATTGCCCACAAGGTATCTTTCTTTTCCTAGAAAATCTAATGGCTCAGCAAACAGTGGATAAGCTTTCCCTTTTTCCTTTTCCCTGCCATTTTGTAAAACAAGGTTATTGATCTGTCTTATAAAATTGCTTTAAGGGTAAAGCAAAATATATGTGAAAGCCCTCTGGAAATGATATAAACAGCAACAGTAATAAGCACAGTGGTTAAGACTATGGGTTGGAAACAGAGTGCTCGTGTTCCTGTATAGTCAAGTACATTCTCATGCTAGCTGTGGGTCTCCTTGGGTTAAGGCTGTGCCTCAGTGTTCTCATCTGTAAAGTGGGAATAACAACACCTACTTCATAGGATTATACTAAAAACTCAAATTTTAAAAAGTATGCATTCTGTACAGCATCTGGACTATAGAAAGTGCTGGTATTGGTCTTATATTAGTTTTCACCTCTATAGTTCCAGCCTGGGTTGTAGAGGGCTTTCACAGAAATGTCCCATTTGACCTTGATAATAACCTTTTGAATAATAACTCACTGTCTCCACTTTAGACAAGGCACTGGATTAAGTCAAAGGCCAGAATTCACCTTCTGGCTTCCTCTTCCATTCACTGGCCCTTAGAGTGGATCAATCATTGTATTCTTTACCCAAGAGGTGATTGCCCCCTAGGTATCTCCTTAGGTCTCTTGACTGAGAGAGGTCAGGTTTTCTTAGATTTACCTTCCCACTAGTCTTCATAACCAAAAACAGCCTTCCCTTCTAGCTGATATGTTTTCCCACGAGGAGAGTGGCCCTGAGCCAGACTGGGTGCTGTCAGAACGGGAGCAGTTTAATGAATTTCGGGATCTGAACAAGGACGGGAAGCTGGACAAAGATGAGATTCGTCACTGGATCCTCCCCCAAGACTACGACCACGCGCAGGCCGAGGCCAGGCACCTGGTGTACGAGTCAGACAAAAACAAGGTATTTCGCAGTCTTCTGGAACCGTTCCTTGAGGGAGACAGTTTACATAAGATTGGCTCTGTTTGCTTCTCTGATGTTTGCCTTGGCCCGTGCGGCCGTGCCCTCATTGGCCTCATTCCTGCCCTACAACTAGACCTGTGAACTTGGCGGACATCGCGATAACCCGCAGTGAGCTCGTTAGGCCAGATGTTCCTATTCCTAGAGAGCCTGTTGTGGGTTGCACTTGGGTTCACGGACATCTCCCAGGATCGCAGAGCCGGTCACTTTGTTGGCTGTAGGCAGGCATAGATTTAAGAGGTATGCCCTGCGTCACCCGAGGACCAGCTTTTCATCCATTCACTCCTTCAGCAGACTCTCATCAGACACCTGCAGCATGTGAGGCAGAAGGGATCCCATCACAAGAAGGCCCAGCCATCCTCAGGCCAGCTCACCGTGCCGGCTCCAGTGCCAGCAGCCACTGGTCAATATGCAAATACAAGACGTAGAAAGAGGTCTTCCTCTTTCCATTTTGATCACTGCTCCGAATTCTCGGGAGACAGTCAGGTTCTACAGTCAGGCCATAAAAGGGAAGTGGAATTCTTCAGGGCCTGTTTTGGGAATGCCAGCGTTGCATGTAGACATAACCAGACTCTGGCTTCTGAATTCCTTGAGGACTTCTGATATAGTTTAGCACAGTGTGTATAGCAGGAAGCTGTTCCATTTAGGGCTTTGCAGAGCAGTGATGGTAGATGAAAGAGGTACCCAGCAGTTTCTTAATTATGAATTGTAATATTTTAAATGTTGCAGATCAATGAAATAACATGAGTGTCAGGCTGAGCTATTTACTCAGAGTTTCTGTGACAAAGCGCTTTCTTCTCTCCTCTAGGATGAAAAGCTCACTAAAGAGGAGATCTTAGACAATTGGAACATGTTTGTTGGAAGCCAAGCTACCAATTATGGGGAAGACCTCACCAAAAACCACGATGAGCTCTGATGCACACTCACCATAACATGACAGACTGCATAATCGCCTTTCTTTTATTGTCCTGGATGGTTGCTACAATTGTCTCACTTACAGCAGTTATGTCTCCACAGAAGCAAATTTATCACCTCAGATTGGGGTTAAAATTGTTTTGTACTCAATTTTTGCTGGAAAATACTCACCACTATTCTTTGAGTAACATTTCTCTTCAAGCACATTAAAATCGTGGTAAATTGCAATGCTCTATGGGGATACATTACTAAAACATTTAGCTTTTTCCATGAAATTTGAAGTAAAGAAGAATGAAATTTTGAAAAGCCCTATTATTCAGAAGTTGGGTAGGTGGGGAGAGGGCAGTACATGGAGTGACTGCTATGCATTTTAACTGCAGATTTTTTCCATTTGCCACCGTTAATAGTTGTTAAAGGAAAATTCTGATTAAGCTTCAGTGGTATCTCTTCCTACACAGGCTTCTTTCAGAGCAAGGCTGATTATTTCAAATTCTTCCTTCTTGACTGTACTCTGAGCTGTTACTGTAAATGGCATATAAACCTCTGTGCATTTTTCTGTATGAACCTGCTAATGTCACAACAGATCCACCCATCTTTGTGGGGTTTTTTTGTTGTTTTTTTTTTACAATAAGAAGCAATTAAGAAAGATAATGTGAAAAAGAAAGAAATTTTAAAGGTAGGGAGAAAAGATGAATGTCAGGCATTTGAAGAACTATAGGAAAATGGTAAACACTTTATTATACTTGAGAAATTCTTCTTGACATGTAAATGAGGTAGATCTGATCTTTGAAAAAGTGACTAGAAATCCAATCCATTTCCTTGCTGACCTCTGACAGGCATAGAGAGTGGGGTCCTAGGGAAGCCTGCCTCGTGGAGCTCTGGAACCCATCTCTTCCAGTCTGGTGAATCCACAGCCTTCCAACCTGCCCTGGGACCACTACACCATGGAGTTGACAAAGTAGTGTTCCAAGCCACTGGCTAAACTGGAAGAAAGAACTTTTACAGGTTGAAATTCCACCTTATAAGTAGAAAGTGAATGAATAAAGGATCCCTCTGAGGATTTTCTGTTGTGTCCTGTGGTGTTTGACTTCACACGTACCATCTATGATATTATTCTCTACTGATAGAGAATTTAACAGAGGGATGAGATGACATGAGTAAAGTTAAAGTTCTGCATTTTAAAAATCCAACTAGTAGAATGTTCAGGACATACTCATATTTACTTATTTACTGTATACTTCTCTATGATAATCAGAGAAACTGCAGATCATCTTAACTGTAAGACCTTTCAGAGACAAGTTTCAGCTGGAAGGAAATCTAGGCTTCTTGCAAAGGCTTGTTGTTCAGTCACCAAGTCGTGCCTGATGACTACCACCCCATGAACTGCAGCATGCCAGGCTTCTCTGTCCTTCACTATCTCCCAGAGTTTGCCCAAGTTCATGTCCATTGTACTGGTGATGCCATCCAACCATCTCATCTTCTGTTGTCCCCTTCTGCCTTTCTAGCATCAGGGTCTTTTCCAGTGAGTCACCTCTTTGCATCAGGTGGCCAAAGTATTGGTGCTTCAGCTTCAGCATCAGTCCTTCCAGTGAATATTCAGAGTTGGTTTTCTTTAGGATTAACTGGTTTGGTCTCCTTGGTATCCAAGAGACTCCCAAGGCTACCAGGCCCTATAGCATCTGGTCCTTTCCCACCCCATCAGCATCACTTGGTTTCACCTCCCACAGCAGCCTCACTGACTTTCTGGTCCTCAAACACACCAAATTCATTTCTAAGTTGGGCCCTTTGCACTTGCTGTCCTTTCTCATTGGGAACCCCCACTGCACACATCCTGGGGTAACTCACGATTCCTCAAAGGGGACCTTCCCCACTCCATTATTTGTAGTAGTCCCTCAGGCTTCCCTGATGGCTCAGTGGTATAGAATCTGCCTGCCAATATAGGAGCTGCACGTTCGATCCCTAGGTCAGAAAGATCCCCTGGAGGAAGGCATGGCAACCCACTCCAGTATTCTTGCCTGGAGAATCCATGGACAGAGGAACCAAGACCCCCTGGCTACAGTCCACGGTGTCGCAAAAGAGTTGGATACAACTTAGCAACTAAACAGTGACAACATTTGAGTCCACATTTCTCCATTTTATTTTCTGCTTGGTATGTATATATTGCCATTTATATTTGTTTCCTAGGACTGCTATATAAACTACCACGGAAGAGTATGGTTTTCAACAACAGAAACTCACAGTGCAGGCAGGAGTCTGAAATCAAGTCGTTGGCAGAACTGTTGTTCAGTAGTTAAGTCGTGTCTTATCCTTTGCAACCCATGGGCTGCAGTACACCAGGCTTCCCTGTCCTTCGCTGTCACCTGGAGTTTGCTCAAACTCATGTCTGTTGAGCCAGTGATGTCATCAGACCATTGCATCCTCACCAGGACTGTGCTCCTGAATGCTTTAGGGGAGAATCCTACAATCCTTGCTTCTTCCTGCTTCCGGAGTTCCAGGTGTGCTTGCTGTGCCTGCTTCACTCCACCCCGCATCCGTCTTACAGCCTTTTTTCCCTCTCTCTGAGTGAGTCTCTCTTGTGTGTGTCTCTTACAAGGACATTTACAAGGAATTGGCTTTAGGGCCCACCTAGATAATCCAGGGTGATCTGATCTCTAGATCCTTAATTATATCTGCAAAAGGCCATTTTTCCAATTTTTCATATTCACAGGTTCCAGGAGTTAGGAGGGAGACATATGTTTTACGGGGGGCACCTATCAACCACCTAAACTGCCTGATATCTTGTTTGTAAACTGGCCATCTTCCTTGAGCCAGAACACAAGCTCTATGACAATACCCTGATTTGTTTAACTAACTGCTGGTTCCCAGGACCTAGAACAGTAGAGCAGTAAAGCCTTGCCTACGATAAATACTCTGTAATTATTTGCTGAATGAATGAGAGATTGTTAGCTTTAATGAAAGAGAATACTCCTGGGGTCAGTGGGGAGGGGGAGAAGCAGAATTCAGAAAAAACCTTTTTCTAATAGCTAAAATTTGCTAAATGAAAAGTAATTTGCCAAGATGCTAGAGTGATCAAACGGCAGGACCAGAATGCAAATCCAAGTGTTCCTTGCTCCAAAATCTCTGTTGTTTAATACTAAATTCTACTGCTCCAAATCTCTGAATCTGACATATGTCCCCTTTATTTCTTTGCTCACTCGCAGTATATGATTATGTGGTCAGGAAGTGAGAATAACTCACTTACCTAGAAATAGGCTGACACTTCTTTTTAAGCAATGAGAACCTGTCTTTAAAAAAATGAGAAAATAATATAGTGTAACCTAATTATAAGCATAACACTTTTTAAAGGTGCTAACATTATTTTTCCCCCAAAAGGGAATACCGGCTGGTTTATTAAGTTATAAACAGTCAGATGTTAAATATATTTTGAACACTAAGTTTTTCCCTTTCAAGTCAGTGCACACAGACAAGAACCCTCAAAGAGACTAGTGCTTCTGGGGCTGAATTTAACACTATTTAAGGAAAGAAAACCTTAGCTAGGGGACATAGCTGTTAACATGGTGATTTGTAAAGCCTTAGATTTCTAATAGGGTCTGACTGTTTCAAGGAAAACATATTTTGTTTCTAGGTAACATTTCAAGTCTGATTATGAAAAAATGCTACAAAATTGATCTGTAATGGGAATACTGTTATGTCACAAAGCATTATCTATATGCTTAATGTGACTGAAAGCATTAATTGCTAGGAGCCAAAATCTGTCCAAGCAAAACATGAACATGTATGTTGTATCTCTTGTCTCTTACTGTAGATTTTCAAATGAATTCGAGTGTAACAAAGATGTAGTTAGAAAATCTGCACACCTGAAGGCTTTCTTCACCCGCTTGGATTACTGTACTTGTTCCTTGTTAGCAAATGCAGGAGTCATAACTGCTCAGAAGTGCCCAGCAAACAACAGATACATGGCCACTTGTTAGTAGCTCAGCACAAACATCTTGCAGAGTGGTGAATGGCTGACTGCATTATAAAGTCTTTCTAGATTTATTTTGCCACCTTTATAGTAAAAGTCAGCTTCCTCCAACTACATGCAGCTAAGATTTGGCTCTTTCTGTATTTTTAAAAATTCTGTCTGTATTCTTAAAGCAAGTTAATAGTGCTAGCATTTCCCACCAAAAAAACCAATGAGTACCATAACATCTAACACTTTGGCTCACGTTGAAGCATTAAAATTTTGAGCAGTGGAAAGATTGTGTCATCAGCACCCAAACTCATGAGATTTACATGAACTTGGAGCCATTTCCAAGTATCCACCTGCACTCTTAAATATGGTCATTTCCAGGGTCCGGGACTGGGGAAACACACCCTAGGTATAATGCACCCCATCATCCCGTGTGCTTTAAGTACCTCTCTGATTCTTCTCCTATAAAATAGTGCCCAATTCCCCACAGAGACTGATGAAAGACAATGAATGTGAGGATTGGTTACTTTCCTACCTTGGAGGTATTTGTGTAGTGGGAGCACAAAGTATTTCTTTTCTCCTACGTAAATACTAATAATACCTGTACCGGGCACTGTTTCAAGGACTTATATACACTAACCATTGAACCCTCACAACAGCCCTCTGGGGTTGGTACTTGTAATAAAGAGGATATGCTGGGTTAAGCTGCAGTAAAAATCATTTCATCTCAGTGGTTTACAGCAACAGACAATTTTTCCTTTCTCAAACTGAAGGAATTAGGTTAAAATTTTAAGTCTCCTTTGTTCTAAAACCCCAGAGGCAGGCCATACCTCATGGAAAATAGCCTTCCCCTTATCTGGTGACTCATGGCCTCCTGATCCTTGAAAAAGCCCCTCTATAGTGGTGAGTTTTTCTATTAATCCTTAACTGATGACTTATATAGCCTAGTTTCCTGGCCCTTACAAGAGACTCCCCCCCACCCCCGCGAAGTATTTTCTGTTAGACTTTTCTGGGTAGCTGTTTTTCTGAAGACTGGCCAACCGCCTCAGGGTGGTCAGCTAGCCGTTTTGACCTGATAACCTGCAGACCTATCCCCTTAAAGTTTAAGCCTTGCCCACCAATCAAACGTCCTCACCCCACCTGTACCTGCCTATGGCCCCCTATCACATTGTTCCCAGTATCCTAACCCTACTCCCGCCTGCTTGTGATTTTTCTGTATAAAAATCCTTTGCGACCAGTGTTCGAGGTTCACTCCTCCCGAGGAGTTCGAACCCCAGTGCAAGGGTTCAATAAACCCTCTTGCTGATTGCATCGAATTCGGGTCTTGGTGATCTGTGAGACGACGGTTCTGGTGATTAGGCCTTCTCCGGGTCTAACAAAACTCTGCTTTGGTTCTGAGCAATTGTCCATGGCAGCTGTGGTGTGGGTTTCAGCAGGCCATCTCCATATCCACTCATGTCCACTGAGGAGTGGAACACAGGCAAACAAACACAGTCACTCCTGAAGGTGACCTATGTCTCCCATTCATTGGTCAAAGCAAGTCATGTGGGCACATGTCTCCCATTCATTGGTCAAAACAGGTCATGTGGCCACATGTCTCCCATTCATTGGTCAAAACAGGTCATGTGGCCACATCTAACTTCAGGGGAGTAGGAAGTGCAATCCTATTATTGCTCTGGGTGAGGAGTCAGGGTATCAAAAACATTGGTGACTGGCACTCCTGGGTAACCAGTGGTAATAGTATGATTTTTTCCATTTTATAAGTGAGGGAATTTTAAGGGGAATTAATATCCAAAATAACACAGTTCATAAATTAGGTGACTATATGATTGATTGGCCAGATCAGAATACCTTTGCCAATGAAAGGAGGAAGTTTTAATCAACACCTCCCTAAATCCTGAGCAACCTGCAGTGACCACTTTGGGACTTACAGACCCTCTCTGTTCCTTCTGGCTGGGATCTTCTTCCTCCTCCTCTTGAACTGAGGTGTCCACAGCCAAGAGACAAGGTGAGCAATGCACACGCAAGAACTCAAGAGCAGAGAAGTGAGACACACAAAAGGGGGATTTTCCCTGATGACCTTCCTGAGGAGGTCAAATGCCAGAGGTCAGATAAATCAATGCCTACCAACCAGGCTGCTGCTTAATGGTCTTGCGAGATTCAGAATTCTTGTATGAAGTGTTTTAAAACCTAAAATCAATCTATCACTAGGTGAAATTGAATGAATTAAATGACAAAGGAATAGCTTTTAATCCTATTTTTATCATGGTCAGGGTATTCCAAAGCTAGTTGTATGTGGTGGCGATTTGAAACTCATTTCTAAAGCAGGTCAAGTCTTAGTACAATCAAAAACATTCAGGAAAGGTTATATTTTCAGAGGAGGAAACTGAGGCCCAGACAGATTACGCTTGTGCGTTTCCCTATCTCAGGACTGAGACAGAGGTTGGACTAGAACACCTTCCCCAACTCCAGTTGTTCTCTTTAAAACCTCAATGTTCTCATCTGAAAAATGGCAACAATAACTCCTACTTTATAGAAGAGAAATAAGGATGAATTAAGCTAACGACCATAAAGCACTTTGTGTGGCCAGTGCACAGGAAATGGTAACCATTTTCATTATTATACCAAAGCAGGGTTCTTACATATTTCAGCATCAGAGGTTTATTTTTAGGTTGCAACACATGCCATTAGTGACTGATGGAGGTCGTGAATTTATCAGAAAATTGTCAAAGGTGTGTTTGTTTTTTTAAATACAGAAAAGAAAGTTGTTCTTTTCTTTTTTTAAAGTTCACATATTACCAAAAAAAGAGCTCATGTAAGAAGCTAAAGACATTTAAAGACTCATATCAGATTAGTGGTTTTAAATCACAGCAAGTATGCGGTCATGCTGCTGGAGATACAGATGCCTGTAGCCAGCATGCCCAGGTGAGTTGAGATGAGAGAAACCTACTCACTAGCTGAATGACTTTAGGCCAATTATCGATACTTGTACCCCTGCAAACCTCGTTTTCCTCTTTGAAAAAGGAGGGAAGAACAGCACCAGCCTGGCTGGGTGGTGTGGGGGCTCAGCGAGACCCTGGGTATGAAGCACTTTGCCCCAGGCTTGAGGCACAGGGATGCTTGATTGGTGAAGCAAGGAGACACTCATAAAGGGTAAAAAATACCCTCTCCTCGGGGTGGAAAAAAACATGCTAAGAAATAAAAAGAAATCATCTGGAGAAGTAAATATTGCCATTTGCAACAACATGGATGGACACAGAGAACATACTTAGCAAAGCAAGACAAAGATAAATATTATATGATATCACTTAGAAGTGGAGTCTAAAAAATAATACAAATGAATTCATATACACAATAGAAACAGACTCACAGAGAAAACAAACTTGGAGTTACAAAAGAAGAAAAGGAGTAGAGAAGGATAAATTAGGAGTATAGGAATAACGGATACAAACTATTGAGCATTAAATAGATAAACAAAATAGGGTGTCCCCTGGTGGTGCAGCGGTTAGGATTCTGGGCTGCCTTGACCTGGCCTGGGTTCAGTTCCTGGTCAGGGAACTAAGATCCCCTCCACAAGCTGCATGGCACAGCCCTCCCCACGTCCCAAAAAGATAAGCAACAAGATTTACTGTATAGTACAGGGAATTATACTGACTGAACTGAACAGGGAATTATATTCAACATCTTGTAATACCTATAAATGGAAAATAATATGAAGCACATACATACGTATATATTATATATATATAACCGAATCATTCTGCTGTACACCTGAAACCAAGACAGCATAAATAAATCAAATGTAGTTCAATTAAACAGAAGAAACTGTTAAGAGGATTGTCTATGCTTTATTTTCTGGCAGGCATGACTCCCATACAGATGTTCACCCCGGAGCCGGGCTCATCAGCTGCAAGAGGCCCCTCCGGAAGTCTTCGGGAAGGCCCACCGGCTTGCTAGTGGCTGGATTGACAAAGACATGGACTGAAGACCCTGTGGTGCAGGCCAGAGAGGCAAAGTGAGCCAGCTCGGGGTGGCCGAAGAAGAAGCCATCGCTGAGGTCCCAGTGGCTGACGGGAGGCGTCTCCTGGGTGGGCTTAGGGGGGAACAGAGCTAGACGGTAGTGCACGCTGGAGCGACCCACTTTCTCCACGGCCAGCGCGGCCATGGGATCTGAGGAAAGCTGACTGGTGCGTGGAAGGTGCACTGATTGGTCACCATGAAGCCCACCATGGGGGACGCCAGCAAGCCGGTTTTCAGGCCGCAGTACCTGGGAAATTATATTGCAGTGCTTATTCCGGGTCACCACAATGCTGTCTCCCAGCCCGACCACTGAGTTTCAGCCTAGTGGGACCCAGCTTCAGTGGGCCTCCAGTCAAATCCCAGCTCTGCCCCTCACTAGCTGGGTTATCTTAGGCAAGTGACTTAACTTCTCTGTACCCCAGTCCCCACAATAATGTAATGTTCACAGCACGGGTACCTACTTCATAGGCTGACTGAGAATTAAATCATGAGTGTCATATAATACAGTATAAAATGTAAGACACTAACAGTTCACAGATATAGTAAGTGCTCATTAAACACTGGCTATTATTATTAATATTGTGTCCTTCTTGTCTTCCCTTCTCCTGGTAAAAAATCGGGTATTTTTGTGCAAATGAGAGCATTACTGTGTCTCTTACATCTGCTATGAGCTTGTAATCTCTTTAAGGACAGTGACTGTGTCTTGTTTCTTGAGTTTGTTGACTAGAAATAAGGCTGTATTTGAGATAAAAGATGGCTCACTGGGCAAAGAATCTGCCTGACAATGCAGGAGGCACAGGAGTTGGATATCTGGGTTGGGAAGATCCCCTGGAGTGGGCAATGGCAGCCCACTCCAGTATCCTTGCCTTAAAAATCCCACGGGCAGAGGAGCCTGGAGGGCGACAGTGCACAGAGTCACAAACACTCAGACACAGCTGAGCGACCGGGCACTGCCGAGACAAATGCAGAGGCTGAACAAAGTCAGAAATAAACAGCATCATGCTTAGTTATCTCTTCCTTCTTCTCCAAAGACGTCTACTTATGATTTAAACAGATTAATCATATTGTCTTTTTTTTTTTTTTGAGAAAATTAAGGCTGAATGTAAGAATTTGCTGTAAGAAAACACTTGCGGATCGCATAAAGGTTTGCCTACAAAGCAGCTCACGTTTCACAGAAGCAATCTACGCGTCTCCTTCCAGGGAGGGTGCCGTGGGTGCCAGGGGCCAGCCACCTGAGCATCCACTGGTATCACCCATCACGACATTAGATACATTCATTTATTGACATGGAAAGTCGTTAGTGAAAAAGATCATATTACAGAACAGTATGTAGCATTCGATTTCATTTGTTTTTATAGGAACATACTGGCTTATGTCCTTATTGCCTAGAAAAAAACTCTGAAAGGACAGACTCCCAAATAGTTTCAGTAGTGATCTAGCAGTGGAATTTTGGATAATTTTTTCTTCTTTTGGTTTGTATAAATTTTCCAGAACGAACATGATTTGTCTTTGAAATAATTTTTTTAAGTGCTATTTTGTTTAAATATCTGAATATGAATCTCATTTCTCCAAAGAAGCACTGAAGAGACAAGCAGGCTGCAGAAGAAGGCTCCTTCTTCTTCCCGCTGGGATCCTGCCCCTGACTGCAGGGCCTGAGGAGCCTGCCTCTTGAACAAGAGAGAAGGAAAAGAGAAGAGGAGAAGAAAACCCCGCTCTTCAGTGTGACTGAGATCCAGTGAGAACCAAATTCTCCCATTTTTATTTCCCAGGCTTCTTTCCTGCAATTGCTTTCCTAGTTCCCTGCCACCTTTTCCTCATTTTTTTAAGGCACTGACAGTAAAGAAGTAGTGCCTCCTCCCACTCGGGAGTATAGCATTTCCTGAGCTCCCTGCAACTCTGAGCCAGGCCACCAAACCTTTAAATAATTAAAAGCAGGAGTACTTTCAAACAATGAAATTGATGAGCACCTGGTCACCAGGGCCCACTGAGTGTTTTACATTTTGTTATTCATCTTCAAAACTATCCTGCAAGGTAGATCTCATTTCCCCATTGTATAGGAAAGAAAGTAAAGCAGGGAGGCTGGATCAATTTCCCAAAGGCATGCATTTGTACAGTTAAGTGGTGGTTCAGGCTCCAAATTCAGGCTCTGGAGAGCCAAAGCACACGTTTGTCCTTCATTTTGGCTTAGTAGATAAAGTAGGTGAAGCCAGAATCTACATTTTAGTCCCGTGAATGAATTGCATTTTCTTTACGTGTTCCTTTGACTTTAAGAATGATATTTTCTTTAAGAGCTGAGTGATGGCTTCATTATGTTTGGATAACAGACTTCCTGTTTGTTAAGTTCATAACCAATTTGATTTGACTGGTGGTGACCATAGAGTATTTGGGCTTCCCAGTTGGTTCACTGGTAAAGAATCCACCTGCCAATGCAGGAGACAGAGGAGACACGGGTTTGATCTCTGAGTCCAGAAGACCTATTGGAAGAGGGCATGGCAACCCACTCCAGTACTCTTGCCTGGAAAATTCCACGGACAGAGGAGCCTGGTGGGCTGCAGTTTATGGGGCTGCAAAGAGTTGGACATGACTGAGCATCAGTGACCACAAGGTACTCAGTAAGAAGTTTTCCACCGTTCCATCTTTTTCAAGTTTTCATCTTTATCAGGGTTTATACACATGAACATTAAAAAGTCAAACTGTTGCTTGCAGCTTACAAAACCAGTGGTTCTCTGACACTCCAGTACTCTTGCCTGGAAAATTCCACGGACAGAGGAGCCTGGTGGGCTGCAGTTTATGGGGCTGCAAAGAGTTGGACATGACTGAGCACCAGTGACCACAAGGTACTCAGTAAGAAGTTTTCCACCGTTCCATCTTTTTCAAGTTTTCATCTTTATCAGGGTTTATACACATGAACATTAAAAAGTCAAACTGTTGCTTGCAGCTTACAAAACCAGTGGTTCTCTGGCTGGTTATACCATTGGTTACAGTCTAGGTCAGGGACTCATAGTAAATTCATTCATTCCACAGCCTCCACAGTTCACCTGCTGTTAGATGCTGAGGCTACAACACTGAGTAAGACAGGATTCCTGTCTTCAGGAGCTCTCAACTTCAGGGCAGTGGTGGGGCCGGATGTGTCCATTCTTGTCCTCTATTTGGCCAGAAGGTGCCTGTTGTTTCTTTCTGGCTTCCATTCCACTTTCTTCTTCTCTCCCTTTCTTCCTTTCCTCAGCAAACACTTACTGTGCACTTCTGTGTTCCAAGCACGGAAGAGAGAGCCGTGAACAGTTAGCAGGCGACAGTCCATGCCTTCACATGGCCTCGGTCTGGAAGGGGGCACACTCAGAACTCAGGGTGACGAGCACGAGGCAAGGGAAGCAGGGGCTCTGGGAGCTCGTGGCAAGGGGCTGGCTCCTTGCTTGGTATCAGGGAAGACCCTCTGAGGAAGTGACAGCTAAGCTAATAAGCTAAGGAGAAAATGTACAAACTTTTCAAGTGAACAGTTGGGGGAACAGCTTTCCAGAAAGAGGAATGGCCTATGTGATAGCCCAGAGGCCAGAGACCTCTAGGGGCGTGTCCCAGAGACAACACAAGTCCCAGAGACAACAGAAGTCGCAGAGACAACAGAAGTCCCAGATGGCTGCAACGTAGACTGCCGAGGCAGCTGGGGAGCAGGCAGGAGGCAGATTGGGGAGGGTCTTGGTAAGGAATTTGGATTTTATCCTGGGGCATTGGGAAGCCACTGAAGGCAGGGAGGTTTCATTTGCTCAGTCAAGTCTGACTCTTAGTGATGCCATAAACTGCAGCAAGCCAGGCTTCCCTGTCCTCAACTATCTCCCTGAGTTTGCTCAAACTCATGTCCGTTGAGGTAATGATGCCATCCAACCATCTCATCCTCTATCATCCATCCCCTTCCCCTGCCTTCAATCTTTCCCAGCATCATGGTCTTTTCCAGCAAGTCAGCTCTTCGAATCAGGTGGCCAAAGGACTGGAGCTTCAGCTTCATCAGTCCTTTCAATGAATATTCAAGGTTGATTTCCTTTAGGATTGACTGATTTGATCTCCTTGCTGTCCAAAGGACTCCTCTTAAGAGGCAGGCAGGGAGAGGCAAGATTAGATTGATTTAGCAAAACTGTGGCTTCAAATTGAACAATGGATTAGATGGAAACAGTGATGTGTGCAGCAGAATAATTAGATAACTACACAGTTGTGGCAGAAAATTATGGTGCCTGGGACTAGGATGATGACGGCAGAGATGGAGAAAACTGGATGGAATCAAGAGAGATTTTGCGTAAGGTGAAATGGATTAGATGGAAACAGTGATGTGTGCAGCAGAATAATTAGATAACTACACAGTTGTGGCAGAAAATTATGGTGCCTGGGACTAGGATGATGACGGCAGAGATGGAGAAAACTGGATGGAATCAAGAGAGATTTTGCGTAAGGTGTGATGATAAATTGAAATGAAGGAGAGAGAAGAGCCCAGAGTTGCTCCTAGTCTAGGTGACTTAATGCTTTGAACAGGTAGAGCTGAGGTGCCTGTGAGATCCTAAGATGATATGCACAATAGGGAGAACAATACCTCTGAGTGAGTGAGTAGAAGTTGCTCAGTCATGTCTGAATCTTTGCAACCCCATAGACTGTAGCCCACCAGGTTCCTCTGTCCACGGGATTTTCCAGGCAAGAATACTGCAGCGGGTAGCCATTCCCTTCTCCAGGGTATCTTCCCAACCCAGGGATTGAATCCAGGTCTCCCGCATTGCAGGCAGATTCTCTAACATCTGAGCCACCAAGGAAGGCCTAGCTACAATTTATTTAGCCCTGCACGACACATGAGGCCTTCCATGGATTAAATATTCAGGAGGCATCTGAATCTACGGGTCTGATACTCAGAAAGAGGTTTGGGCTGCAGACAGGAGTAGAGCTCAGATCTAACATCAGGGTCTAGGCAGGGAGGGTGAAGAGTGGAAGCAACTGGCATAACACACTCACTGTGGCGGGCCTGTGGTGAGCTGGAAAGCAAATGCCCAGTCTGACCTCACACAAATTCAGACTCTAAAAGATACTGATGTTAAAAAGAAATACTCAGCCTCAAATAGAGTCATGGCTCCTTTAGACAGCGAACCAAGATTTCACTGCAATTTCTATCTCTCCTAGAAATGTGACCTTTGAAACAGTCAATCTGAAAAGTCCAATCTACAAGAGTGAGGTTTATCTGCATGATAAAGACCCCTGCTGCTCCCTGGCCCCCAAAGAAGACACTGTGGCCTGAAGCAATCCTTTCTTCTCTCGGGCTGATACCTTCTTGACCCGTCCTCCTTTAACCTATAAACATCTTCCATTTTACACAACTCCTCAGAGCCTCTTTCTATTTAACTAGATGGGGTGAATAAAGCCAATTTGATCTTCAAATTTACTCAGTTGAATTTTGTTTTTTTAACACTGGGCAGACTAAGTAAAATTCATGTGTAGACTGTCTGGATTTGTCTTTCTGGTTTCTGGTTTGTGACCCATGGGAGAGACTAAATCAGGCGAGAGGGAGGGCCTAGAAGGGGATGTAGGGGGGTGGTGGGGGTGAGGACTGAAATCAAGCCCAGATTCAGCCTGACACACACGAAAACTGTCTTTGAATAAGTTCTCAATGGATATTTCTTGGGATACAACAAACAACTGATAGTGACTGTGACGCTGCCTAATAATTGACTGAGGTGAATGCCCATCTTCTATGCTTTCTTACACTTGCTTTATAAAGTAAACTTTAGCATAAAGGGATGTTTGACTTGGAAGACCCCTTAGGACTCACTTGGTACAGGGGCTTCCCAACACTAGTGTGGGGCTCGGAATCTCCTGGGGAACCTGCACGACATCCAGATCACCGGCGTCCTCTCCGACCGCCTGAATCAACAGACAGGGCATCCCGATTCTAACAAAGTCCCCAGGGATTCTGATGCACATTTAGCATGGAGTTGTTCCTCTAGGGCTACCCTCTCAGATAAGGAAACTGCCCAGAGAGATGGAGTAAGCTGCTCATCTGCACACAGCTAGAAAGGGACAGTGTCTGTCTACACTCTGTGGTCCCTCCAGCCCTTTCCACTAACCTCCTCAGCCCCAGACACAGCCCCAGCCCAGGCGTGGAGGCCAGTGTGTCTCTGGGGCATTTGTGGCTCAGAATCAGATCAGCTGTGTCCACGATCTCACTCTGACACTGCACGCGACTCCACCAGCTGGGCTTGGTCGTCTCTTACTCCTCCTCCCCAAGCTCCTGTCTCCTTCCTTGAGTCTGCTCCTATGTTCTGCCTTGACCCTAGTGCGGAGGCCTGTCTTGGTGCCTCGCCTTCCCGGTTGCCTCCGGAGCAGGCGCTGTGCACACTTGAGGGACATGGTGCCTCTGGGTCTGTGTGAGCACACAGGTCTTGTTGCCTTCTGAGGTCTGGAGAGAAGTGCCTGTCAGATGGTAGGAGGCCAGTGGGCATATGGCACAAATAACACCTTTCAGAGAGGTGAGGCTGTTTTTGTCACTTGCCATAAATAGCATAGGACGGGCCATGGCTTGTGGTCAGTTACCTGGCATGTCAGGGTAGGATTCTGGCAGGAAGTCCATCCCCACACTCCCTAAAACTAAGAATAAGCACAAGCTGGGCAGCGTGACCCCTTGACTGTGCTGAGTCCTGAGGGAGCGTCAAGTAAGCTGCTGAAGAGAGACGCGGGCCAAGGGAATCTGCACAGAGAGGTCCCGGCTTGGGTGGTGTCAGGAGGTTATGTGGTTAAAAGGAGAAACACATATTTAGAAATATAGACCTGGGGAGAAAATGCCTTAAATGTGAACATGTATAGAGCTAAACGATTAAGATGATGAAGCTCACACTTTAGAATATACTCTGAATGTCTTTATATAAATAATTTATCTTCAGTCAGTCAAGCCTCTTTGGATATTGCCTTTACAGAATGACTTTACAGGGGCTAATTGAAATTAACTGTATGCAAGTCCCTATGTCATCCATTTCTATTGATCTTGGCCTGCAGTGTAAAATACTGGTTAAGAGCTCAAGTCATTAGACCTGGGTTTGAATTACAGCTCTGCTGCTGTGTGACTTCAAAGAGTCATTCAACGTCCCAGAGGCTCAATTTTTCTCATTTCTAAAATGAAGACAGTAACACAGACATGGCAGGATTTTTTTGGTGACAATTATATGAGGCAATGCATATCTTATATGTCTTGGCCGATTACTGCAACTTAAAGATTTTTGTCGTTATTTTTGTTTGTTTGTTTTTTAAATTTTTAAACAATTTTGGCCTCTGGGGGTGGAGATTTACATCTGTCTTTGGGTCAAACGTTTCCTTTATTTAGGGAAGACCGCTTGTATCAAAACTCTGGCAGCCAACCTGCCTGTAGACATGGTGTTCTCACAGGAGAACTATCAAAAGGGCCCGTGTATTGTTTCTTCAAGTGGTTTTAAGAGCATTGGAGGGGACAATCAGGCGAGCAGAGCAAGAGGGCAAGGACAGGATAGATGAGACATGGCAACTACTGCACTTTAGGAACTTTGAGAAAAGGCTGAGAAATGCTTTGCAGGGGACGTAGGACAGGTTCAGCAACTGAACCAAGTAAGTTTGAGCCAGTGTACTCTGCATAGAAAACTTACAGAATTTAATGATTGCTGCAATGTCGTAACAGACAAGACTTTACTCAAAAGGTAAATGGAAGCTGTTTAGTCCCTCTGTAGCAATGATGCAATCATACCAATTTGTGGAGCTAATCTTTCTCATGCTAGTAAA
>SJYC01013150.1:0-16217 GCA_006408675.1 Madoqua kirkii | reverse complement strand
AAATAAATAATGTTTTTAAAGGAAGAAACTTATTTTTCCTGGTGCAAGATCTAATCCCAGATCATGTGTTACATTTAGTTATCATAGCTTTTCAGGCATCTTTTAATCTGGAACAGTCCTTCGGTCTGTCTTTATCTTTTATGACATTGATATTTTTCTGATGAATACAAGCTAGTTATTGTATAGTATGACCCATTATGTGGGTCTGTATGATGACCCCCTCATGGTTGGATTGAGGTTGGAACACTATATGTATGTCAATGGACCCTTTTCAGGCTTCATATCCAGAGCCACAAGATGTCCATTTGTCCTTATTAGTGATGTAGATTTGATCACTTCATTAAAATATTTATTGCTTCCTTTATCTATTGTATAGTTTCCCTTTTGTCTATTTTTTAAATTGTGGTAAACACACAATTTATCATTTTAGACATTTTTAAAGGGTACAGTTCAGTGGCAGTAAGTATTGATACATTTATATTTTTACGCATCTGCTCTATAGTATTCATTTTTCCTTTTAACAAGTAATCTACGGAAAGACACGAAGACGATCTTAGTCTCATGCTCAGATACTGTCCTTAATAGCCTTTCCTCCTACCTCCTGCTTCTTGATCTACGGCTCACTGATGATTCCTGCTAAGACTACAGACCAAGTCTTGGCATTAACCCCAGCCCTTTCGCCTTTGCCTTCCCCTCATTCCACAGACAAGGGTGCAAAGTTTTTCTAGTCGCTGGCTCTGGATCTGGAGAAAGAAATGCTGACCTGGATGATTTCCAACAGCCATTTCTGCACTAAACTGCTATAATTCTTTACAAAAATAGTCATGCCTTTCCTGGTATCGTGTTCAGTTCTTCAAACAACTCTTGGTTCTGCTCTGGGCCAGGCTCTATGCTGGATGTCAAGAAATAAAAACAGATAAAGCAACAGTGCCTTCTCCTGAGCTGCTTGCATTTTGATGGGAGACACACAGATGGTACCTACAATGCAGTGTGGGCACTCTGGGCATGGAGGTGGCTCAGAGCACAGCGGAAACACACTGTTACAAAACTGAAAAGGCAAGCCACAGACTGGGAGAAAATACTGGACAAACCTATCCAACAAAGGACTTGGATCTAGAATATATAAAATACACTTACAAGTTAATAATAAGACACACAAGACAATTTTTAAACGTGCAAGATTTGAATAGATACTTCACCAAAGAAGATACATGAGTGGCAATAAGAATAAGAAAGCGAAGCAAAGCAAAGCGAAAGTCACCCAGTCGTGTCCGCCTCTTTGTGATCCCATGGACTGTACAGTCCATGGAATTCTCTAGGCCAGAATACTGGAGTGGGTAGCCTTTCCCTTCTCCAGAGGATCTTCCCAACCCAGGGATCAAACCCAGGTCTCCTGTATTGCAGGCAGACTCTTTACCAGCTGAGCCACAAGGGAAGCCCAAGAATAAGAAAAGATGTCCAATATAATTAGTCATTAGGGAAAAGATAATTAAAACCACAGTGAGATACCGATTGAACACCCACTAGAATGGCTAAAATGAATGAGATACACTGTATCAGGTGTTGACAATGATGTGGAGGATGGATTGGAGTTCTCATATACTGACGATGGGAATGGAAAAAGGTACAGCTGCTTGGAAAGATACTTTGCCAGTTTCCTGAAGAAAAGGCAAAAATACACCTACCATATGACACAGCTGCTCGGTTCTTAGGTAATTATTCAAGAGAAACAAAAGCATTTCTACACAAAGGTTCATACATGAATATTCACAACAGCTTTATTTGTAATAGCTGGAAAGCCCAAATGTTGGACCACAAACGTGGTACACTCATACTACAGAATACTACTCATCAACAAAAGGAACATACAACAAGGATTAAACTCAGAGTAATTATGCTGAGTAAAAGAAGTCAGACCAAAACAAAAGTACATACTGCATGATTCTACTTACATACATTTCTAGAAAATGCAAAGTAATCTCTAGTGAAAGAAAGCAAATAAGCGGTTACCTGGGGATGAGAGTGGAGAGGACTGGGAGGAGGGATTACCAAGAGGGCACTTTGGGTGGTGTTGCTTTTCTTAATTGAAGTGAGGATTTCATGAGTACACAGATCTGCCAGAACCCCTCAGACTGCGCACTTTAAACGTGTTCAGCTTATTTTGTCAAAGCTGTTTGAAAAACTACAATGAAAAGAATTATGCCAGTATCTTAGCAATAGCAAAGATGCTAATATCTAAACAAAATCAGTCTCTGATTATAGGATGGTGGAATTATTAACAAGCACTCTTTTCTGAATTTTTCAAATTGTCCAAAATGAGCAGGCTATACTATCTAAATCAAAAAAGCTACTTTTGCAGAAAAAGAGTTAGATACAACAAAAAAATCTGGAGAAAACAGTCTGTACTTATGAACTTTAAGACTACTGGGTGAAAAAAATCAAAGACATGGCACTTTTCAAATAACAAAAAAAGAGCCCTATTCTTTCAGAAGTTATGGTAGACCAGAGGGGACCGTGAGAAGGTTTTATATGTTCCACAATAAAAACATATCTAAGTTTAAAGCCATCTATGGAAAAGGTACCATATTAACAAAATGCATCATTTAGCTGGCCTGTTCAGCTCAAACGTCTTTCAAATACATCAGTGGGAGGTTGATGCAGGGAACCGGGAAAAGGAAGAGACACTGCCAGACAGCAAAAAAGGTGAATTTTTACATGATGTCATGACCTTTTATTTCTTGAGTTCACCCAGAAGTATAAAGGTTAAAGAAAAATCCAACATAATTAGCAAGTAACCTGCATTGCATATCCTTAAAAAGAATACATACTGCAAAGAACAAGTTAAGCCATGGAAAATGCTTTTCCATATCTGACCAAATATGGTTGAGAATCATTACTCCGGGTTTCCACTCTTGGAAATGTTTGCTACATCTGTCTGTACTGGGTTGAGGATTCCCTCTGAATTTTTACTAATAGTGAAAATAATAAATTTAAAAAGCTTTCAGGGAACATATTTAACCTAATTAGATGGTAAATAATTTTTAAAGCCTGCAGTGCATTAATTATTTGGATATCAAGGACTGAAGCTATGTTCATTTATTCAACAAAAGTCACCTTCAGCAACTGTGCTAGACCCTAGATTATAAAGAAGCAAAGACAACCTATGTACTCTTAGAGCTCTTAGCCTAAGGAATAAGAAATCTGTAAACAGTTGCAACACAAAGTGTCCACGGCTTGGGAGAATGGCAAAAAAGAGGAGCCTACAATAAGGAGGTAACACTTGAGGAGGGCTTTGAAGGCTATGTAGGAGTTCTCTGCTTAGGAAAAGAGGGACTTTGTAGGCAGAGGATGGCATGAAACAGAGAGGCAGGAGAAAGCTGGATTGCTCGGTAAATGGCCAGAGTTCAGTGAGGATTAAGAACAGGATTCATCTGGAGGGAAGAGGACCTGAAGATGGAAGTCCTTTACTCCATGTTAGAGGGTATGAGGAACTGCGCTGTCACAGCTCTTTCATTTTAGAAGAAATGAATTTGTTAAAGAAGTGAGAGAGAGATTGAGAAAGAGAGAGAGGGAGAGTGCAAGCGCTGTTTCTCTGTCTGTAGGGCTCTCAAAGACTTCCTGCAGTCAGGCCCAGGAAAGGGCTGGCATCCAGAACAGGAAAGCTGGAGGTACCTTTTGGCTTTCTTTTTTTTCCCTCTCTAAATCTAGATTAGCCAGGATTCTTTTGGTCACAAGTGACAAAAATAAAAGTAGTTCAAGCAAAAAGGGAATTTTTTTACTCTTTAAAATGAGAAGTCTCGGCACGTTACAACATACATGAAACTTTGTTTTTTAACCTTTTATCCCTTTTATGCCCTTCTCCCACACCCGCGCCCCCACCACACCCCTACCTCCTGCCTCTGGCAACCACCAATCTGTTTACTGTATCTAAGAGAGCTTGGGCTTTTTGCTGCTGTTTGTTTGGATTCAAATCATATAGGACTTGCATTTCTCTGTTTGATTCATTTATCTTAGCAAAATGCCCTCGAGGTTCATCCATGTGATCATAAGTGGCAAGATTTCCCTCTTTTTTATGGCTGAATTTATAGAGTATATAGAATATATATATATATATATATATATATATATATATATATATATCTCACAACCTCTTTAACTGTTCACCCACTGACAGACACTTCGTTTGTTTCCATATCTTGGCTATTGTAAATAGTGCTGCAATGAACGTGGGGTGCACATATTATATTTTTCAAATTAGTGTTTCTGTTTTCAGATAGATACCTGGAAGTGGAATTGCTGGGTCATATGGTAGTTATATTTTTAATTTTTTGAGGGGTCTCTGTACTGTTTTCCAAAGTGGCTACACCAATTTACATCCCCACCAATAATGTACAAGGGTTCCTTTCTCTCCACATCCTAACCAACACTTGTTATTTCTTACCTTTTTGATAACAGCTGTTCTGACAGGTCTGAGGTGATATCACATTGTGGTTTTGATTTGCATTTTCCTGATGATTAATGATGTTGAGCACCTTTTCATGTACCTGTTGGTCATCTGCATATCCTCTTTGGAAAATGTCTATTCAGATCCTATGTCCATTTTATAATGAGAATTTCTTTCTATTGAGTTATATGAGTTTTTATATATTTTGGATATATAACTCCTTACCAGATACATGATTTGCAAATATTTTCTCCCATTTGTTCAGCTGATTTTTCACTTTGTTGATGGTTTCCTTGCTGTGCAGAAGCTTTTTAGTTTGATGTCATCTCATTTATTTATTTTTGCTTTTGGTGGTTTTACTTTTGGTGTCATATTTTAAAAATCATCACAAAGACCTATTTCAAGGAACTTATCACTTAAGTTTTCTTTAAGGAGTTTTATGGTTTCAGGTCTTATGTTCAAATCCTTAATCTATTTTGAGCTGATTTTTTTGTTTGTTTAGTATAAGATTGTGATCCTGTTTTATCCTTTCAAATGTGACTGTCCAATTTTCCTTACACTATTTACTGAAGAAACTGCCCTTTCTCCACTGTATATTCTTGACTCTTCTGTCACAAACTAATTGATCATATATGCATGGCTTTATTTCTGGGCTCTATTCTGTTTTATTGCCAGAATCATACTATTTTAAAGATTACTATAGCTTCGTAATAGAGTTTGAAATAAAAAGCTTGATGTCTCCAGCTTTGTTGCTCTTTCTCAAGGTTTCTTTGGCTATTTGGAGTCTTCTGCAGTTCATACAAATTTTAGGGTTGTTTGTAATATTTCTAGGTAAATGCCACTGGAAATTTTGATAAGGATTACACTGAATCTATAGATTACTTTTCTATTTTTTTTTTCCTGATTCAGTCTTGGTAGGTTGTATGTTTCTTGAAATATATCCATATCTTCTAGGCTGTCTAATTTGTTGGTATATAAATGTTCATACAGTATTTCTGTAGTATCAATTGCAATAGCTCCTCTTTCATTTCTGGTTTTATTTGAGTCCTCCTTTTTACTGATAAGTCTAGCTAAAAGGTTTATTAATTTTATCTATTCAATGAACCAGCTCTTACCAGCTTGAAGACATTTTGCTATGTCAAATAAGCTACTCACAAACGAAAAATATTACACGAGGTGCCTAGAGTTGTCAATTTGTAGAGACAGAAAATAGAATGATGATAATCAGGGGCTGGAAAGAGAAATAAGGAGTAACTGTTTTAATAATATCAGTTTGGGAAGATAAAAAGTTCTGGAGATGGATGGTAATGACAGTGCACACAATGTAAAGACACTTAATGCCACTGGCTGCTGCTGCTAAGTCACTTCAGTCGTGTCTGGACTCTGTGAGACTCCATAGAGAGCAGCCCACCAGGCTCCCCCGTCCCTGGGATTCTCCAGGCAACAACACTGGAGTGGGTTGCCATTGCCTTCTCCAATGCATGAAAGTGAAAAGTGAAAGTGAAGTTGTTCAGTAGTGTCCAACTCCTAGCGACCCCATGGACTGCAGCCCACCAGGCTCCTCCGTCCATGGGATTTGCCAGGCAAGAGTACTGGAGTGGGTACTTTAAGTGCCATTAAAAGTGGTTGCATTTTTTTCTTATGTATATGTTAACAATTTTTTAAGTGGGAAACCTAAGAGTAAATATAACTTCAGGCACTGTGAATTCAGGAGTCAAGGGACACCATTGAAATTCTGCCATTCTCTATTTTGCTCCACTTTTTCTGTGTCAGCTTCATTTTTTAAGAAAGTTTAGTGGAGGTGAAAAAGGCCACTCTCATCTTGAATCATCTATAGAACTAAGCATGCGCTCGTGTTGTGTCCAACTCTTTGCAGTCTCATGAACTACAGCTCGCCAGACTCTTCCATCCATGTGATTTTTCTGGGCAAGAATACCATGGGTTACCATGGTTACCATTGGGTTACCAAGCCCTTCTCCAGGGGATCTTCTTGACTCAGGGATCCAATCTGTGTTTCCTGCATCTCCTGCATTGCAGATGGGTTCTTCACCACTGAACCACCAGGAAAGCCCATTGAACTAAGGACCACAGTCAAAAAAGAGCTTCTTCCCTGAAAGTTCCAGCTGAACTTCCCAAGATGACTGACTGGCCTTGTGTTGCATCATAGAACCATTCCTGAATCATTGTAGCCAGGGAGTAGAGTACTCTGATTGGCTAAGCCAGGGTCATGTGTCCAACCTTGAACCAATCACTGTACTGAAGGGAGCAGAGTCTTTTGGCAAAGGTTCCACTTGAATATGTAGAGGGAAAGAAGGATGATTTCCCAAGCAGATACTGGGCAGTCAAAACATTTCCATCACATGTTCCTTCTTCTCTGCAGTTTTCTGTCTTTTCAATCAGTATAGGAAGAGAAATATTGCCACCTTCAGCTTAAGTTACACTTTCTATTCAAGAACTTTTTAGTGCCAATTCAAAGTCCCTGAGAGCATCTGATTAATGCAATTTGTCTAACTTATGGTGGGGGTGGGAATAGTCTTAGGGATAATATGGCTGCTACAGGGCCACTTTTGTGAGCATCAGGGTAAATTACAGAATCAATGAAACTTCAGCTTAAGTTACACTTTCTATTCAAGAACTTTTTAGTGCCAATTCAAAGTCCCTGAGAGCATCTGATTAATGCAATTTGTCTAACTTATGGTGGGGGTGGGAATAGTCTTAGGGATAATATGGCTGCTACAGGGCCACTTTTGTGAGCATCAGGGTAAATTACAAGAATCAATGAAGCAAGACTGATACTTCAAAATACATCTTTTACAACAAATAATAGAACTTTTTTTTTTTTACAGGAAACTGATGTAAACAGATTTTATGAAAATAGTACTGGCAGCTAAACATAGGATATGTTGGAGCAGGAAAATTTGATGGCAGGAAGACTAATCATAGGGCTACTGCAGAAAGATGATGCTGAAATTTCTAGCTTCGGAGAATGAAAATATGGCAATGTCATCCACCATGAATGAGACTATAAAAGCAATGTCTGGTTTGGGGTGGAGTGGTATCAATAGGGTGATGAGTTTAGCTTCTGAAGGGTTTCCTTCAAGGTGCCTATGGAACATGGAGGTGGAGAAGCTCAGTGGACAGTGGGAGACAGAGTTCTGAAGGGGAGTGCAGCTGGGGATAGGAATTTGGGAATTCCTGGCAATTCCTGGTGCCGAAGTCACAAAGCATATGAGATCACACATGGAGTACATTGAGTGTAAGCAGAGAAGTCAGCAGAGGGCAAAGACGGCATGTAAGGGGCTGTGGCAGATACCCTCAGTGTGCTGCCCATACCCACTCAGCACTCACTGTTTCCAGATATGCCAGGGTCATCCCACTGAAACTCCTTCTGGGGCCTTTCTCTCGGATTGAAGTTGGTGCCAGTTGGAAATGCACCTTCTGCCAGAGTAGTTGGATTGGACTGGAATGCACTGAAGTAACACTGCCTGAAGGCCACTCCCACTTCTCTCCTTTGCTTCTCAGGCTCTGGGACTGAGTCTGCCACTTGCTTCTCAGGGAGAATTCTCTTTCAAGGGCCTGTTCTCTTCCTTTCCTATTAAAGAACTAAATTATTCAATTACTATTATCTGTGCCCTTAAGACTCAGAGAAGGCAATGGAACACCACTCTAGTACTCTTGCCTGGAAAATCCCATGGACGGAGGAGCCTGGTGGACTGCAGTCCATGGGTTCGCTAGGAGTCGGACATGACTGAGCGACTTCACTTTCACTTTTCACTTTCATGCATTGGAGAAGGAAATGGCAACCCACTCCAGTGTTCTTGCCTGGAGAATCCCAGGGACGGGGGAGCCTGGTGGGCTGCTCTCTATGGGGTCGCACAGAGTCAGACATGACTGAAGCGACTTAGCATGCCCTTGAGACTACTTACACCTATGGTCACTGTACAGTGAGGATGCTATATAATGGGATGCTTCACATCTCTTCCTAGCTCTGTCTTTAGTAACATCAAGTTAGTACTCGAACATATTGACCACAGTGGGAGTATCTATACCATGGAAATCAGCAAAAACTTTATTGTTTTGATTTACTCATTGATTTATTGTTTTATTGATTGTTATGACAGAGAAGGTAGTCAGCTGGGTGGACCTTTTAGGCTTTGTGGGCCTTCTGGTCCCTGTCACAACCACTCAACTCCACTCTTGCACCATGAAAGCAGCCATCAGTTCAGTTCATTCGCTCAGTTGTGTCTGACTCTTTGCGACCCCATGGACTGCAGCATGCCAGGCTTCCCTGTCCATCACCAACTCCTGGAGCCTACTCAAACTCATGTCCATCATGTCAGTGATGTCATCCAACCATCTCATCTTCTGTCATCCCCTACTCCTCCCACCTTCAATCTTACCCAGCATCAGGGTCTTTTCCAATGAGTCAGTTCTTGGCATCATGGTTAATACCTAAATGAAAGGGCATGGCAGTGCTGCTATAAACTATATTTGCAAACACAGGCAGCAAGCCAGATTTAGCCCAAGGGGTGTGGTTTGTTGATTCCTGGGCTAGACTAAAGACTTAAGACCATGTTAATAATACAGATAAAAATTTTAAATGCATAATGTCTGTAGTGTGAATCATGCAAAAAATGAAATATTCTTGCAGTATTCAAAAACTATTTTCTCTCTCAGCTCACAACATACTTCTTGTTAACATGAACAAAAATATCAACCAACATTCATGCCAGAAACTATACTTATCAATGCAGCTAAAGGTTAGCTAAGGATAGAAGAACCCAGCTAAAGAACAATGAAAACATTCTGTGAGAACCAACTGACTCTGTGGAATTTACCATAAAGAGGACTGTGTATTTTATTGCAATTTGTAAACTGTGTGGCTAGCATCTTTTTTATCAGTATAGTTTATAATGAACTTAAAACATTTACCAGCACACTATTCACAAGGCTCCCAGTCCTGGTGAAAAGCAGTAGATGTAGCTAGATCCAGGAGGAGGGAACTGTTGCCATGTATCACGAAGCAACTACACCTGCACCTTCCCTCAGGTCTGTCTGGGGACCCCAGCACATCTCCATTTCACAGATGAGAAAACCCAGGTTTGTCCAGAGTCACAGAACTAGTGATTGACAGCACTGAAATCCAGATGTAAGTCCACATCCATTTGACTCCCCAGCCTACCCCTGGAGACCGCTTCATTAAAAGCCACGTATTTGGTTCAGGGGGCTTCCCTGGTGGCTCAGATGGTAAAGCATCTGCCTGCAATGTGGAAGACCTAGGTTTGATCCCTGGGTCGGGAAGATCTCCTGGAAAAGGAAATGGCAACCCACTCTAGTACTCTTGCCTGGAAAATTCCATGGATGGAGGAGCCTGGTAGGTTACACTCCATGGGGTCACAAAGAGTCAGACACGACTGAGTGACTTCAGTTCACTTGGTTCAGAAGATCATGTGCACGTGTGCTAAGTCGCTTCAGTCGTGTCCAACACTTTGAGACCCCCTTGACTGTAGCCCGCCAAGCTTCTCTGTCCATGGGATTCTCCAGGCAAGAGTACTGGAGTGGATCACCATTCCCTCCTCCAGGGGATCTTCCCGACCCAGGAATCAAACCTGCCTCTCTTATATCTCCTGCCCTGGAAGGCAGGTTCTTTACCATGAGAACCACATGGGGAGCCCTCAGAAGAACATAGGGAAGTTGTGAGGCTCAGTTTGGAAATGACCTAGAGGAGGCTGGAGAAATTCCAGATGAGTCGATACCCAGGTGAAGGCCAGGCAGGCCTATGGGAAGGAAGAGTGGCTATGATGGGGCCACATGCATGGGTACAGATTTTAAATGTGACTGAGAGCAAACATTTGAACACAAAGATGAGGAAGAAGGCTCTCCAGGGTCAGGCTGCAACAGTAAGCACATTTCCCCTCATCAATGGTGGTTTGTACTGATGAAGAAATTGTGAGTGCAAGCATCTATAATCCAATTAAACAGTTTTGTGACAGGAAATGGAGCGTGCTTTTTAAGTGGTATGCAGTCAGAGATTAACAGGAGCTGCCGGGCCGTGGCTGGGAGTAGTGCTGAGGGGTGTAAGGTACAGTGCATTTGTGCTGACACTGCAGCTTGGGAGGTAAGAAAGTGAGAGCGTGTGAGTGGGCCCTAGAATTCATGTCTACTTTCTGGCAGAACGAGAGCAAGAGAAAACAGCAGCTTTTGTGGCAGCACCTCCAACGGTCTGATGACCCTGGCTGGGAGAGGTCATTGCTAGGACCTAAATCACGCCTCACCCAAGTACCTGACAAGGGACACCGAGTCCCTGTTTCCGCAAGGTTCTTCCAGCAACAAGAGATGAAAGTCAGCTCGGTGGCTTAAGTAGAAAAGGGGAACTTATTGGCTTGTGTCACTGGGCAGTTTAACTGTGGCCTCAGGACACTGTTAGTCTCTCAGTCGTGTCCGACTCTCTGTGATCCCCATGGACTATAGCCCGCCAGGCTCTTTTATCCATGGAATTCTCCAAGCAAGAATACTGGAGTGGGCTGCCATTCCCTTCTCCAGGGGATCTTCCCAACCCAGGGATCGAACCAAGGTCTCCCCACTGCAGGCAGATGCTTTACCATCTGAGCCACAGGGAAGCCCCAGGACACTAAGGACTGAACCAGTTATAAATCAGCTCTGTCACACTTTCACTCTGACTCGCTTCTCTTTGCTCCTGCAGACGCTTTCTCCTGCAGCAGGCAGGAAGCATGATTGAAACAACGCAAGGCCACATCACCTCAGCTTAACTCTCACCCCAAAGGGAAAGAGCTCCAGCCTGCCAACACCTGAATATAAATTCTCACTGGTCCATCTTCAGCCAGTTGCGCTTCTCTGGTTCATCAGTGAGGCCAGGCAAAGGGATATTATTACGTCCCAGGCTGGTGAGATGCTGAATTGGTGACCTCACCAGAACCACATGGAAAGAAGGGGCCTGCCCCCCAAGTGGGCAGCCATTCCCTTCTCCAGGTGATCTTCCCGACCCAGGGATCAAACCCAGGTCTTCAGCATTACAGGCAGATTCTTTCAGTTCAGATTCTCATCTGAGCCATCAGGGAAGCCCAAAATAGTGTTTTTAAAAAGTGATCAAATCACTTTACTCCATTGTTTAAAAGCCCCCAAATGATAATGTCAAGAACAAATTTCCATGAATGGACTATACAGCCCTTTATAGTCTGTCTTAGGACTGTCTCTTCAATCTCGTCTCCTGATACTGCACTGCTAGCACAGTAAAAGGAGGAAAGGGATGCTAGATAAATAACAGCTGAAGTCCCCTGATTAGCAGAACTCTGCAGGGGGTTTTCAGACACAGAACAGCTGCTAATATCAAGGCTGCAATTATTAAGCGGCAAGGGACTCAGTATCTTGACAAGACAGGAGGAAGGGAGGGAGGGAGGGGTTAACAATCATTGGGTAGCCACTGTGTGAGGGAATGGACTTATTGGTACACTTGCTGCATCTAATTTTTGTTACTACGTCATCCTCACTTTACAGATGAGGAAACAGGACTGGAAGGTTAAGTGATTGCCTAAAGTCATACAGCTAATAAGCATCAGAGCCAATAGATGGAGACCCAGGCTTTCACCCTCTGGCAGTGAGGAAAGTGCTGATCCTTGGTCCCCTCTCTTATCAGACCTCACTGTCAAAGCCCTACAGATATATTTTATGTCCCTTCAAGCACATTTTCTTTGGGCTATTGCCAAAGTTTAAGATGTAGCAAGATGTCTCCTCTTTCATATCTGATTTGGGGAGGATGGGATGTTCTATGCCAATGTCCCTGAACAGACACAGAAAGAAGTAAAAAAAATAAAGGGGGTAATATGATGTTGTTTTCACTGCACAGGTGGTCGCTGGGCCCCCGAGAAAATTAACCAGCACTCAGCCTGGCTGTGGAGCTTCCTTCTTCTTATACCTTGTGAAACAAATAACATGGGTATTGCAGAGTCAGCAGGGGATAAGGTCAGTTCCACTGAGTGTCAGTAGCTCAGTTTTTTCCAACTCTTTGCAACTACATGAACTGTAGCCCACCAGGTTCCTCTGTCCATGGGATTTTCCAGGCAAGAATACTGGAGTGGGTAGCCATTTCCTTCTCCAGGGGCTTTCCCAACCCAGGGATTAAACCCTTGTCTCCTGCATTGCCGGTGGATTCTTTACTGTCTGAGTCAAAAAGGAAGTTCCCCAGGGACTGAATCTGAGCTTCTTGTTTCTCCTGTATTGGCAGATGGGTGGGTTTTTTACCACTAGCACCACTGACTTTAGGAAGCCCCAGAGTGAGTCCGAACTTGTTCCTAATTCCTGCCTCTGACACTTGCTGGCTGAGTGAATGGTCAACAAATAACAACAAATGAACAAACAATAACATCTATCAGCCTCAGTTTCCTTGGCTGGGATCTCTGTTTCAGCATGTGGGGCCCTTAGTTGCGGCATGCTGGATCTATTTCCCTGACCAGGGAGGGATCAAACCCAGGCCCCCTCCACTGGGAACACAGTCTTAACTTTTGCACCACCTGAGAAGTCCCACACTGGTTTTCAAGATGCACCCAAAAGTTATTATTATCCCCATTCTTCTTATTGTGCCCATAACTTCTGTCCCTTTTCCAGTGGTGGGTGCTTGAGATGAAAGGCTCTGGTGATTGGAGCTGGAACAGCTGTTTGGACCCAGGCGTAAAACAGATGAACAGAGGATGCTATTTGAGGAGAGAGAGAGTTTTGGGAGCTAAACAGATGCTATTATAGAGAAGTGGGATGAGAATAGTAACATGGCTCCTGAGCATTCTACGTTATCTGAGCCAGCCTGAAGACCTGTCCACTCCTTGTATCAAAATAACACAAAACAGTACATCAAGAGGAACAAAAGGACCGCTGTGAGCATTCCCGTTCCTGACACATAGTAGGCACTCAATAAGCACTGCTGCTGCTGCTAAGTCACCTCAGTCGTGTCCGACTCTGTGTGACCCCATAGACAGAAGCCTACCAGGCTCCCCCATCCCTGGGATTCTGCAGCTAGAACAGTTCTTTCCCTGGACTTGATTGAGGGAGACTAAACTCTTTCAAAGTAGCCCCATGTGCCTATAGCCAGATCTATATTTGGATCGTCTTCCCTTCTATTCCAGAAACAGTGGCCAAACTGACTCTGCAAGATATACTGCACAATTAGTGTGCACCTCTTAGCCTTGGCTAATTACCTCTTTTATCAATTAAAAATATTTTCCCATTAAGCCAAGAAGTTGCGAGAGAGAAAGAGAGGAGTCTCCTCTCTATTTCTAAAGCCTCTCAAAAATCCAGCAAGATAATGTCACTGATTTGGTTAATTTCAGGTGCACATCAGGCCATTCAACCTAGGTGAATTTAATGACTCAGGACAGGTCGGGCGATGAATGTCCCTGTAAATCATTTATAATTGCAAGCATAAAAATTAAAAATCAGTCTGAAGAGCAAGATAACGTAATGCTAATGACGGAGGGCAGTAATCTGAAGATAGAGGTTTCCCGCTTTAATCAGGCCCATTCAGATGACAGAGCGCTAAGCCTCTAGGGGATTGTTCTGGAAACAAAAGACTGAGAACCTACTTCAGTCTTTAATGACTCACCATGATAAAAGAAATTAACTGAATTTTCATATTATAATTATAAAATTTAATAGGGAATTTTTTCCCCTTGATACTTTTATTTTTCTCCTAGTCAAGATAAATCAACACACAGTCTATTCTCCTTATAAGGATGAATTTAAAAGGCTAGTTATGTTCAGCCACATCATATTGAAAGTCCAGTTAATAAATTATGTTCAGGATGAAGAACTGCCAGTGCTATAACAGTTTCCAGAGGCTTAAAGAAATTAGAAAAGCTTTTACCTTGTTTTCTATGTTTATGCAATACGGCAGTCCTCCAAGTCATTCAGAATCAAAAATGGTGTGAGTAATAAAACATCAAATTCCTCCCTTGTGATGCTTTCATACTACAAACTGAATACTCTGCCTCACTTGCCTTTTCTACCTGATGGGTTTCTAATTATATTTCCAAGTTTAATTCAGGTGGAACTTCTGGGATTTATCACACTGTACTGTAATGTACAGTAGCAGTGTCATTGCGTTCTCTCCTCCAAAACTGTAAGTTCTTTGATGGGAGACTATTTGGGAACCATGACTGATGGGAACCCTCCAAATACCTGGCACTTTGTGGGCATCAATAAATATTTGTCAGCTTTCTGAGTTTTACCTTATTTCTAGGCTGAAAACATAAAATGTGAAAGTGTTAGTCACTCAGTTGTGTCCGACTCATTCCGACCCTACGGGCTGTAGCCCACCAGACGACTCTGTCCATGGAATTCTCTAGGCAGAGAATACTGGAATGCATAGCCATTGCCTTCTCCAGGGGATCCTCTTGATCCAGGGATCAAACCTGGGTCTCCTGCATTGGAGGAAATTCTGAGCCATCTGAGCCACCAGGATAAAAATGAGAGAAAAGTCAAGAAAATACTAAAGCACTGAAGAATAAAAACTACAAAAAGAGATGCGGAGAATTATAAAAATAGATCTATTGTTTTCGATAGGTAAGTTTTTTAAAGTACACAAACACACATGCATATATACTATGCTCTTGACAATAAGAAAAGCCACGAGATGTTTTCTCTGGAGCTTCTAAATATTTCTAAGAGCCTTGGTAAAGTACAGTCTTTTCCAGAGCAGCTGGGGTGATATCACACCACATAATTTCTTCTCTATGTGCATTGTATTTAGTCATATTACGAAGTGAACAAGTAAGGATCTTTTCAGTTGCAAGCAAAAAACAACAACAACAACTTTAATCAACTTAAGGCAGAAACAGTAAGTCAGGGTGTATTTTGTTACTAGGACCTAGAAGTATCTCACCAAAGCCAAGGACAAGAACATGGCTGGGTATCAGGAATTGAGAGCTGGCAAGTTACCTCATCCATAGAAGTTTCCTCTTTCTTTCCCATCAGTCATATTCTCTAGGTTTCTTTTCCCATTGATTCCAATTTAGTGTGTGTCAGAATCACTGGGAGGACCTGTTAAAATGTACATTGCTGGGCTCCTCTCCAGAGATGCTAAATCAGAAGGTTGGAAGAGGGACCTGAGAATTTGTGTTTTTCATTAGTTCCCGGGAGATGGTGCGACTGCTGGTACACACACCAGCTTTGAGAAACACTGCATTATACCAGTCAGTGCACAGAGTGGGAAAATGGCCCCGAAAGTTGCTGCATTTGGAGGTCACAGCTCTAGCCACCAGGAGAGACTTAGCCTAGTCCTACTGGCCAGTTCTTGGGACACAGGACTGCCTGGACTAGTTGGATACCATGTCCACCCTGAGCCCTCACCTATGGCTAGGCACATGGCTGATGATGGACATATCACAGCTCCCAGGAAAGAGGATCTGGCGGACGATTCTGTGTGGCTGCCACAAACATGAGGGAGTCTTTAATTTTTTACTATATTAGTTGAAGCCTGGATGCCTTTATCACAGCAAATATCAGGACTCAGGAAGCCCACCCTCAATGGAAACACAACTTAGTGTCACACTCATCTCTGCAAACAACAGCCCCTATTAAATGTATAGGTGTAAGAAGGAAGTGGACTTTTATGAGACTGTATGAGAAACTCTAGCAGAGGGTGGGAGAGGGTCTAGAGCAATGGTTCTTAACTGGGGAAGATTTGCCACCCAATGACAAAGCAATTTCTGGAGACAGTTTTCGTTTTTACAACTTGGGTCAATGAGAGGTGCTTCTAGCAGCTAAC
>SJYC01013148.1:0-13148 GCA_006408675.1 Madoqua kirkii | reverse complement strand
GCAGTCACCATCTGCAGTGATTTTGGAGTCCCCCAAAATAAAGTTTGACACTGTTTCCATACTGGTACCCTAAACTCTGCATATAGTCTATGGAACTATGAAAAAAATAAATTTCTATTCTTTAATCCACCCAATCTATGATATCTTATTATGGCAGCCCCGGCTGACTAAGGCAAGAGTGTTCTCATATACCCCTCACCCAGATTTCCCTAATATTAGATTCTTACATAATATGGTACACTGATTGAAATAAAAAAAAAAAAACTGCTGGTACAACACGCTTAACTTGACTATAGAATTTATTTAAATTTACCTCATTTTTGTGTTAATGTCCTTTTGCTGTTCTAAGATCCAAAGCAGGATATCACATTGCATTTATTTGTCATGTCTTCTAAATCTCTTTCAGTATGTGACAATATCTCAGGTTTTCCTTGTCTTTCATGACCTTAATCATTTGTCTCTTGTTTTCTCATGACTGGTGTGAAGTTATAGATTTGAGGGCTGAATATTAAAGAGTTGACATTACCTTCTCGTTGTTCCATATCAATAATAACAGTATAAATTATTACTAGTGATCTAAACCTAGATTACTTGGCTAAGGTGGCTTCTGACTAGGTTTCTACATTGCAAATTTGCTGTTTTTCTCTTTCCATAGTAATTTCATTAGAAACAAGTCAATATGTTCAGCCACACTCAATAGAAGGGAAATTAAGTTTTACCTGCTCTAAGAAGAATTTGTGGGCATGTGTTAGAAACAAACAAACAAACAAAAAACCCAGTAATTAATATCCGAGTGGAGATATTTTGAAACTAAACAAATTTCCTCTTTTCCCTTAAATTTTTATCATTTATCCGTTGATACTGCTGCAGGAATTGTTGCTGTGGTATTCTAATGGTGACTTTCTTATTTTTTCATTTCTTCTACATTTATCAATTGAAATTCTTCTTTTAAGAAGATTTATTCTCCTTTCCCCATTATTTATATATTTAACCAACAATTTGGCCTTCCCTGGTTTCTCAGCGTAAAGAATCTGCCTGCAGCACAGGAAATGCAGGAGACGCAGTTTCGATCCCTGGGTTGGTATGATCCCCTGAAGGAGGGCATGGCAACCCACTCCAGTATTCTTGTCAGGAGATACACGTGAACAGAGAAGCCTAGTGAGTCCCAAAGAGTCAGACATGACTGAAGTGAGTGCATGTAGGCATTCAACGATTTATTTATATCAGAGTGGACTCGTGGATATTTATTTCATTCTTTGGATTATAATCGAATATTATTATTTATTTTGCTAGTTTCAGTTTTGTTTCAGTTTTGGCCATTGGAAGTTCTTTGAGACTGAATACTGTGTTTTTTTTCTTTTTTTCCTTGAACATGTCTTTATTTTCATGGGCCACAAGATACTATAGGGGCATCTTGTATTTTTCCTACTCCAGCTATAAAATCAGATATTTTACTAATATCCCTGGTTCACTTTATTGGAGAATAGTATTTGGAAACCAAGATCTGGTCATTATGTATGATCATTGTGACTTGATATCACTGCTTATAAGCCTCTCAGAGGACAGAACTAGGAAATATTTGTAGATGTGCTAGCCCATGTATTTATATCCATCGATATTTGCTCCTTTATTGATTTTTGTACAGACATTAAAATAAGAATGTGCTCATATTGAGTTCTCCAAGTCTAATCCAACACCACAGGGTTCATTCTAGCATTTTTTTCTTCTTTTCTTTTTAAAGTTCTTTTTCTGACAGTGTGAAACCTCACTTATATTATCTACAAAATCTTACTTATTTTTTCAAAACCATTGTACATGCAGTTTCAGAATTGTGTACCCGTTTCATTGTAAGAAACAAATTTACCAGCTCAAGTTCAGTGGTTTCATAGTGTTTCTCGTTTTGCTTTTTTGTCTTTAACCAAATACTATCTAAATGTTATTTTCCAGTCAGCTGCTTTCTTCTCCACTACTTTCAGAAAGTCTTATTTTAAAAGTCTTATTTTAAGAGATTTTCTTTCATAGCTCTTGGGTATGACTTCGGAACTTAATTTTTTAACTAGCATCTTAGTGATTTTTATGCAGACAATCACTGGACCTCATTTTGTGATTTACTGACCTGGAATATGTTAAGAATAAATTAAGCACATCTCTATATCTCAATCCTGCAGTGTGTAAATGAGTTAAAGAAAACAAAGCTAAAACAAAACAAAACAAAAGCTCGTTAATCCAGAAAGGAGAAACGTGCATGTTCTTTGGAGACTTAACTCTTTTACACACATTAGTTTCTCTGCACTTCTACACTGAGTCCTGCTTTAGTGAATTCTAAGGAAGAGAAGTGTCTAATAAAAGGGGCTTTGAGTTCCTCCTAGAGCATTATCTAGTGACAGAAACTGGGAAGCCATTCTGAGGAAACTGGGGGTCAGAAACAATTGGACTATGAGGAGGAACAAGGCCTGGTCAGTTCTCCTTTGTAACCTTAAGTTCATTCTTTCCTATTCTGCATACTCTGGCCCTTCACTTCTTTGCTATTGCATTGCTCCAGCTCAGTAAGATAGGAGAGCTGCTGTCTTCAGCAGGCAATACTCATCATAAAACTCTACTTTTCATTTGTAATTTCCAGAAAACATTACTCATGCTAATTCTTGCTGCAGGACACTTTGATTATTGTCATTTTATAGATGACAAAAGAGAAATACTTAGTACTTAAATCACTGAAGTCATAATCCAGATTAATTATATCAATTGCATAAGATGAAAACCTTATGTTTGTGTGGTCTCTCTATTTTGTTAGTCATTTTCAGGGACATTTGCTTACAGAGACTTTGAAAAACAATATAATTGTCTGCTCACGGTAACGTGGACAAAGTGAAAATATGACACAGGTATGATAAAGGTTGGGCTTCCCAGGAGGCACTAGTGGTAAAGAACCTGTCTGCTAGTACAGGAGACGGGAGAGATACAGGTTCGATCCCTGGGTTGGGAAGATCCCCTGGAGGAGAGCATGGCAACCCACTCCAGTGTTCTTGTCTGAAGAATCTCAAATGCGGAGGAGCCTCACCGGCCCCTCCAGGGGGTCACACAGAGTCAGACACGACGAAGCGACTAAGTGTACATGGTAAAGTTTATGACTTGTGGCTTTCTTTTCCACTTTTCAAGCTTCTACACCAAAATAACATTTCTTACCCTGAAGAATGATAGCTGGGGACCATTTCATGTGATAGCAGAGAGCAGTTAGCTGCATAGAGCTGCTCCCATTTCACTAAGAATACCACTCTAAATCTTACTAATACAGTGATGTTATTAAATAGAATGAACAGTTTGCAGAGGAAGAAAAAATCCAACTCCCTTTGAAGAGTTTTGTTGTTCAATTGGTAATCATCAGCAACGCAGTTTTCTCAGACTTAGCATCTGGTGTTCTGTTAGAATTCATAAATTCAGAACTGTGAAGGAAAATCCATTCAGAAGTTAGCTTATTGGATTTGGATGCAATTCTTTTAAAGAAAAAAAAATCAAAAGCCTATGTGCCTTAGAAATCATGTAATGCATTTTTCATCATTCTTTTGTCTGATATAATGTCTCCTTTTTATCTTTTTTAATGTAGAGGCTAGGTTACGGTAATACAGTAGTCACTCCCAACAAACATGTCATTATTGTGTGGCTGGCTCTGACTTTATTCCCTCCTTCCTCCATAATCCCTACCACCATCCCATATGCACTCAGCCACTGACTAATAAAAAACTGCCATTTTACTTTGAAAACAAGTGAGCCACTCTCCACAACTCCTCAGCAATCTTTGAAAATAGAGGGGAAGTGGGAATTCAGAATACACTCAATCTTACAGCTGGCACAGCTGTGCTCTGAATCTGGTCAATGGATATATTTACTCTAGAAGGTTGTGAACCACTGAAAAATGAGGATTTTGCAAATATCAAACTGGTATGCCCTTTTGTTCCTCTGAATTTTAGTACCTAACCAATTGGCAAAGAATTGTACACATTTTACATGATTCATTTGTCATAACTCAACATGTTTCTATCATGGGAGACTACAAATGCTGTACACGATTATATTACATAATTATATACTATATTATCTATAGTTAATAAATAGAGACATTGCTGCATGGAGATATGTCATGTGTAAGTGTTTAAATGCTGTTAAAGTTAAAATTCTTTATTCAATTGTATATAAATGGAATAAAAAGACATGATTTGTTTAGCCTGGGTAGTGTTCTCAGCACTGAACAGAGATTAAACATTTAAGTCATATTTAGAGAGACATTTTGTTCTCAAGGGATCTATAAACAACATCTATCACCTTCAAGGAAAGACATCTCATTTGAACTCTTAGAAATACTCCCAGGGTATCTTTCACTCTTGCCGGCTGATGCCATAATCTGACAGTGGAGGTATCAGCAAGGCAACAATACGTAAGTGACTGAACGCTGATTCAATTCTGAACCACTGAATTCAGTATGGAGAGGCTTTGGTCATCCACATCCTTACTATGCTATTAATTAAAGGAACAGTAAATATAGGAGAAACATATACTGAAGAAACAATTACTGAAGTGAAGTATTTTCAGATAAGTTGTCAAATAGAGACCTTTTTGTTCAATACTTGACAATCTTTAAAAATGCTACCCAACTTCATTCTAAATATTAACTCGTCCATTGAAGAAGTGAAGTGTTAGTCACTCATTCATGTCTGACCCTTTGGGACCCTGTGGATGGTAGCACTCTGGGCTTCTCTATTCATAGAATTCTCTAGGCAAGAGTACTGGGGTGGGTGCCCACTCCCTTCTCCAGGGGATCTTTCCAACCCAGGTATTGAACCCTGATCTCCTGCATTGCAGGCAGATTCTTCACCATATGAGTCACCAGGGAGGCCCAGGTCATTCATTATTAAACTGTAAAACTATGAGGATTTAAACGATTTTGAAGGAAAAGGAATGCAGATATTTATCTAGACCATAGGCTCTGGCAATAGTATCAACATAGAAAAATTTGAACTAGATGGATGATCTATCTCTTACCCGAATAACCATGCACATTATCTATTACCCTATATGTGTCATTGTGCAGATTAAGTAAACACTCAACAAATTCCATCAATTTTAATAAATATCTCTTTAGTTTTGTGATCTCTCTGCAATCACTGTTTCATATTTTATTTATTCTTCCTAAATACTAAAGCTATCTATCATTGTCCTATTTCTCATACTTCATAGAGAATGTAAAATCTGTTATAGTGAAGATGCCACATCATCATCAACTCAGAAAAAAAAGAAAAAAGAAAAAAATCTTAGTAATGCCTGCTTCTTTGTCTTTATTCTCCTCTCACAGTAGAGGAAAAGGAGGGAATTCTAATATGTAGATGATTTTCAAATTTCAGTTTCCACAAGACCATGAGATAAATACAATCCACAGATCAGTCAAAACCCACAAGAAAGGAAATGGGGACAAGAAACATGGAGAGTGACATATTAGCCCAGAAGTAGCAGATTTCAAAAAATACCAGCACGAAAAGTTCCTGAAGGATAGGTTCTCACCATAATGTGCAAAAGCTATGGAATTTTTGTTGTTGTTCTTGATAAAAATTAGGTGTGAAAATTGGGTTAGCAGGGGTAATGTCAGTTTATTTTGAAGAATAAGAAATAGAGCTAAATCAAGAATCACATGCAAGAAATATTTATAAGAAATCATTTGCCTCTGAGGCAGTAGAGATTTTTTTTGCTGGAGAGGGGCTCCAAAATCACTGCAGATGGTGACTGCAGCCATGAAATAAAATGACACTTGCTCCTTGGAAGAAAAGCTACGAATAACCTAGAAAGCATATAAAAAGCAGAGATATTACTTTGCTGATAAAGATCCATCTAGTCAAAGCTATGGTTTTTCTGGGAATCATGTATGGCTGTGAGAGTTGGACCATAAAGAAAACTGAGTGCCAAATAATTGATGCTTTTGAACTGTGGTATTGGAGAAGACTCTTGAGAGTTCCTTGGACTGCAAGGAGATCAAACCAGTCCATCCTAAAGGAAATCAGCCCTGAATGTTAATTGGAAGGACTGATGCTGAAGCTGAAACTCTGATACTTTGGCTGCATGTTGCAAAGAATTGACTTATTTGAAAAGACCCTGATGCCAGGAAAGACTGAAGTCAGGAGGAGAAGGGGACGACAGGGGATGAGATGGTTGAATGGCTTCACCGATTCAATGCACATGAGTTTGAGTAAGCTCCAGGATTTGGTGATGGACAGGGAAGCCTGGTATGCTGCAGCCCATGAGGTTGCAAAGAGTTGGACATGACTGAACTGAACTGAACATGTGCTTCTGTGGCAGTAGAAAAGAGGAAATTATTTGGATGTAGACTGGATGACTACACTGGCTTCCACTCCAACAAGACTACAAATAAATGGTCCAGGCAGAGAAACAGTGATAAACAATATAAAAAGGAACTGTCATGCCATTTATACAAAAATGTAAGAAAAGATATAAGAAAAACTATAGAATTTAGAAACAAAAGGACATTCACCAGAATATATTCAAATAAAACAAATTGATTTAATTAACAAACTACACTTATAAAAGAAGATCATAGATAAGAAACATGTAGTTGGGAAAGAAATAATGAGACAACTGAAGCAACGGAGCGTGAGCTGGAATAACTAAGAAAATAAGTAGGTGAAAATGATAACACCAGAAACAAAAACAGAAGTGATGGAATCACAAAAGAGAATAAATATTATGCTTAGAACCTAGAAGATAGAAATTAGGAAATGAATGATGATGATAGTAAAATAAATAAGGGGGCTGTCCTAAGATGGTGGAGGAATAACATGTGGAGACCACTCTCTCCCTGCTCAGGAAACCGAGCAGCTGGGACAGGGGAGGTGATAAGATGCACCGCACCAAGGGAACGTGCACTCACCAAGCACTTGGTCTCCTGAGCTGCTTGGACCTGAGAAAGGCACAAAACGCAAGCTGAACCGAGTCTGTGCCTTTATGGAGTACCCAAAACCTGAACCTGAGTGGCTTAGACCTGGAAAGTACACTCAACCCAGGGCCCGCTTTAAAAAGTTCCCCTGCAGAGCAATCTGGAGCCTGAGCAGTATAGACCCGGAAAGCACACACACCATGAGCGGGGGCAAACCAAGTGTGGCCCAGAAACTGCGAGCACTCCCCACACATGCCACTGGTATTTGTTTGCAGTGTTTCCTCCCTCCCCATAGCACAACTGAACAAGTGAGCCTAAATAAGTGACCATCATTACCCTCCTGTGTCAGGGCGGAAATTAGACACTGAAGAAACTTGCAACCAGAAGAAGCCAAAATATACAGAGGGAACTGCTCTGGAGGTGACAGGTGCAACAGATGAAAACCCTGATGTTAGCACTGACCACCCTGGTAAAGGCCTATAGACCTTGAGAAGAAGTATAAGCTGCAACAAAAAACTATCTGAACCTGAAGTGACCACACACCATGCTCAACATCTCCCCCCAAATTCCTATACTGATTTTCCTATTATCGTTTTTAATTTTTAAGTTCTTTATTACTCCTTTAATTTTCATTTTTATGACCTACTTCAGTTCAGTCACTCAGTCGTGTCCCACTCTTTGCGACCCCATGAATCGCAGCACGCCAGGCCTCCCTGTCCATCACCAACTCCCGGAGTTCACTCAGACTCACGTCCATCGAGTCAGTGATGCCATCCAGCCATCTCATCCTTGGTCGTCCCCTTCTCCTCCTGCCCCAATCCCTCCCAGCATCAGAGTCTTTTCCAATGAGTCAACTCTTCCCATGAGGTGGCCAAAGTACTGGAGTTTCAGCTTCAGCATCATTCCTTCCAAAGAAATCCCAGGGCTGATCTCCTTCAGAATGGACTGGTTGGATCTCCCCGTAGTCCAAGGGACTCTCAAGAGTCTTCTCCAACACCACAGTTCAAAAGCATCAATTCTTTGGCACTCAGCCTTCTTCACAGTCCAACTCTCAAATCCATACATGACCACAGGAAAAACCATAGCCTTGACTAGACGGACCTTAGTCGGCAAAGTAATGTCTCTCCTTTTGAATATAGTATCTAGGTTGGTCATAACTTTTCTTCAAATGAGTAAGCATCTTTTAATTTCATGGCTGCAGTCACCATCTGACTGCAGTGATTTTGGAGCCCCCCAAAATAAAGTCTGACACTGCTTCCACTGTTTCCCCATCTGCTGCTGCTGCTGCTAAGTCACTTCAGTCGTGTCCAACTCTGTGCAACCCCATAGACGGCAGCCCACTAGGCTCCCCCGTCCCTGAGATTCTCCAGGCAAGAACACTGGAGTGGGTTGCCATTTCCTTCTCCTTTCCCCATCTATTTCCCATGAAGTGATGGGACCAGATGCCATGATCTTCGTTTTCTGAATTTTGGGCTTTAAGCCAACTTTTTCACTCACCTCTTTCACTTTTATCAAGAAGCTTTTTAGCTCCTCTTCACTTTCTGCCATAAGGGTGGTGTCATCTGCATATCTGAGATTATTGATATTTCTACCAGCGATCTTGATTCAAGCTTGTGCTTCATCTAGCCCACATTTCACATGATGTACTCTGCATATAAGTTAAATAAGCAGGGTGACAATATACAGCCTTGACGGACTCCTTTTCCTATTTGGAACCAGTCGCATGTTATGTTTTCTTACAATTGATGAGCCAATATCATTACAACTTTATCAACTAAAACCTATAGTTTACACAGGCTTCCCAGGTGGTGCTAGTGGTAAATAACAGAAACATAAGAGATGTGGGTTCCATCCCTGGGTTGGGAAGATCCCTTGGAGGCATGGCAAACCACTCCTGTATTCTTGCTTGGAAAATCCCATGGACAGAGGAACCTGGTGGGCTACGGTCCATGGGTTGCAAAGATTTGGACATAACTGAAGTTACTTATCACAGCAAGCACATAATTTACATTAAGGTTCACTTTCTGTTGTACTTTTTATAAGTTTTAACAAATATATAATGACGTCTGTCCATCATTATGTATTATACAGAATAGTTTCACCGCCCTATACAACCTTTGTGCTCCACCAATTCATCCTTCCTTCCATCCCCTAGAACCTTTCATAAGCACTGATCTTTTCACTGTCTCCACAGTTTTGCTTTTCCCAGAATATCAAGCATATAAATGAACCACCTTGGAAATGAATCTTCTAGATCCATTCAAGCCTTTACATGATTGCAGACAGAGCGATATCTTGACTACAATCTCATGAGAGACCTTCAGCCAAAAGGATGCAGTTAAGATACTTCATATTTCTGACTCATAAAACATATATATTATCATTTTAAGTTGCTAAATTTTAATGTTATTGCAGTGTACTTTTTGGTGGAATTTGTTATACAACTGTAGATTACTGCACCTTGATCCATGGCCTTAGTGTGCTCTTATATTTGTTCCTATCTTTTCTTGGATTTGTCATATTCTCCTGATAGTCCAGTCTATAGATTGTCTTGTCTAGAAAATTAAACATTCTTAATATCTCAGATTTGAGTTGACTCTTACTCATCTATAGTCACTGAGTACCAGTACAAATCATTCACGCTTCCCTCAAACTGAGTCAATGTGGAACAAAGCAAGAAACTGAACTTTTTTTTTTCTTATGTTTCTTTTCTAACAGCTTCCCTTGTGGCTCAGATGGTAAAGAGTCTGCTGGCAGTCTGGGAGACCTGGGTTCAATCCCTGGGTCAGGAAAATCCCTGGAGAAGGAAATGGCAACCCATTCCAGTATTCTTGCCTGGAAAATCCTATAGATGGAGGAGCCTGGGAAGCTACAGTCCATGGGGTCGCAAAGAGTCAGATATGACTGAGCGACTTCACTTCACCAGTAAATAGGCTCTTCCACTCTTTTTTGGTGTCTTTTATGGCTTGGATGAAATCTCCAGCCTCCTCTCTCTAACTCTTGTCATGTTTATATGGGTCAAATCTTTAGGAACTGGTATTTATCTTCGTATCACTTTTTTTCACTTATCTGAATAAGTGATTAAATTTCCCTGAGCTAGTTTTTCAAGTCTGAAATATGTATAGGTCTTACCATATAGATTCGTAGGAGAAAATATCACATATGTAAGTTCTTAACCCAACATGTGGGACACAAAGGACACTCACTCCCTTCCTTCTTGGGAGTGTACCTTCCTAGAGAATGAATATTTTTTCATTCTATTGAAATATATAATCAGTTCAGTTCAGTCACTCAGTCACGTCTGACTTTTGCAACCCCATGGACTACAGCACATCAGGCTTCCCTGTCCATCATCAACTCCTGGAGCTTGTTCAAACTCATGTCCATTGAGTCAGTGATGCCATCCAACTAACTTATCTGTCATCCCCTTCTCCTCCTGCCTTCAATCTTTTCCAGCATCAGAGTCTTTTCCAATGAGTCTTCTCTTTGCATAAGGTGACCTAAGTATTGGAGCTTCAGCTTCAACATCAGTCCTTCCAATGAATATTCAGAACTGATTTCCTTTAGGATTGACTGGTTGGATCTCCTTGCAGTCCAAGGGACTCTCAAGAATCTTCCCCAACGCCACAGTTCAAAAGCATAAAGTCTTAGGCACTCAGCTTTCTTTACGGTCCAACTCTCAAATCCATACCTGACTACTGGAAAAACCATAGCTTTGACTGTATGTACCTTTGTTGGCAAAGTAATGTCTCTGCTTTTCAATATGCTGTCTAAGTTTGCAAAGCTTTTCTTCCAAGGAGCAAGCATCTTTTAGTTTCGTGGTTGCAGTTCCCATCTGCAGTGATTTTCGAGCCCAAGAATATAAAGTCTTTCACTGTTTCAATTGTTTCCCCATCTATTTGCTGTAAAGTGGTGGGACCAGATGCCATGATCTTAGCTTTTTGAATGTTGAGTTTTAAGCCAGCTTTTTTGCTCTCCTCTTTCACTTTCATCAGGAGGCTGTTTAGTTCCTCTTCACTTAAAATATACCTATCTATTTGACTCTAAATTCTGCACTGCAAGAAAACTCAAGCTATAGCACCCTTCCTGCTGACTAAACCTCCTTGAATACTAATTGCAGTCTAAAGTCTGAAATCAGCATTCCTCTTTTACTATTATGATCTTAAATGAATAGTGTGCCCTCTTTGAAAGATAGTTACCCAAATCCTAGTCTTCTTCACTTTTGTCACTGACCAGCCCTGGAGTTCCCAGAATGGGGTCAATTTTTTCTGTGTTGTCATGACTTTGGGATTTAATGAGTGTGAATTTTAAAAAGAAGCGTTGTTTTTCTGCTATTACACGGGTTGTTTTGTCTATCCAGAATTTTTTCATTCAGGAATCATTTCCTGAATGAATTCTTTCCCTATTCCCCACTCCACGTCATTCTGATAGGCCTGTCACTGACAGAACTCTGTGACCCAAAGGAGGCTTATCAGACTTTATTCAAGGATTTGGTTTTTGATTGGTGCTACATTAAAAACTAAGGGAACTGAACCTAAGAGACCAGATGGAATTACTCTGGAGAGATGGTACTAGAATAACTAAAACTGAGTTACTTCAAACTGCTCTGATTCCTTTTCTTCATGAGAGCTGGTTTTTATTCTTCCTTTGCTCTTGTGAGGGACACAGTTTCCATTCAATTAATCTTTTTCTTTCTTGCTATAGTCAGAGTTATTTTTTAAAGCTTTAAAATTTTTTTCTGAAAGTCTGTTAGTGTACTTATAGAAAACATTGACATAAAAACCTTGGAAAATGTTGACTAGTATAACTAAAATGTTGAAAATCACATATTTTCCACTATCTTATGGAGATCTATTGTTTACTTTTTGTACTGCTGTGTATACTGCTTTATTTCACTTAATATTGTTGTAAGAATTTTCTATGACATTTCTCTTCATAAATATGATGTTAAAGGTTGTTTATTTTCCATCATATGGATATGCCATAATTCATTTAGTTTTCTCATTATCGTTGAATACATAAGTTGTTCCCATTTTTTTGTTTTTATAAACAATGAAAGTAAAATTTGCTCAGTTGTGTCCAACTCTTTATGACCCCATGTCACATGGAATTCTCCAGGCCAGAATACTGGAGTGGGTAGCCTTTCCCTTCTCCAGGGGATTTTCTCAACCCAGGGATCAAACCCAGGTCTCCCACACTGCAGGCAGACCCTTTACCAGCTGAGCCACAAGGGCAATCTCCACATGTAAAGTTTTGTCTTCATTGTGATTTTTTTGTGTGTGGAGAGTTGATTGAGTCCAATTCCAGCTATATCTCCTTTATTTTTAGCTGCCTTCTGTCTAGAAGGGGTCATGTAACCCACTGCTAAACAGTGAAATGAGGCAGAAAATGTTGTGAGAGAGACTTTTGTGAACGAGTTTTTAAAGAGTCAGGTTTTGCTGGCATGAACCTTCTCTTGCAAAGCAAACAATGAGTATGATGATGGTGATGGAAGTAGTTGCATGATGCTGTCTTCTGCGTGAATTCTCCCAGCTACCTCCTCACTCCCTGAATAAGTCATAGGCTGTCTAGTCTTCCAAAATTCCCTATCTCACCTCTGTGTTCAGTCAGGTATTCTTCTATGAGGCAGAAAATGTTGTGAGAGAGACTTTTGTGAACGAGTTTTTAAAGAGTCAGGTTTTGCTGGCATGAACCTTCTCTTGCAAAGCAAACAATGAGTATGATGATGGTGATGGAAGTAGTTGCATGATGCTGTCTTCTGCGTGAATTCTCCCAGCTACCTCCTCACTCCCTGAATAAGTCATAGGCTGTCTAGTCTTCCAAAATTCCCTATCTCACCTCTGTGTTCAGTCAGGTATTCTTCTAGCTGCATCTTACTTTCCTGCTACCCACAACGGGGGTCGCCTCCTTTGCACTCTCAATGTCCTCACTCTGGCCTGCATCATAGCTGAAGGAAAGGTTAAAACGTGAAAAGAATTAGTATAGCTTATTGGTTCACAGCAATGCTTTATAGGGCAGGATAGGCTTTTATCTTTAGCTCTGTCTTCAGAAACTTTCTTAATTTCTCTTTTCCTGAGTTTCTTCATTGGAAAAATGGGATTAAACAGGTTGATATTGGTAAAGCACAGATATTAAGTGTCACATAAATGTTTGTTAAGTCTCATAACTCATTCTCTTGATCTATCAGACTCACATAAATATATAAGTAATAAAT
>SJYC01013146.1:0-16079 GCA_006408675.1 Madoqua kirkii | reverse complement strand
TGAAGATCTTTTGGACAAATAGCTAAAACAAATTATGGTGGTGTCAACTATTCTCTATATTCAGTTCAAGTAGAGTTCAGAGGTCATCATATAGCACATTCTAACAGTAATTTTTTGCACAAAGCTGTTAGTGGATATGATTTGAGATGAGATGAACCAGAAAGAGTACTAGAAGATTGCCTCTAGGTCCAGGTTGGTACATATACCATTGTTATTGACTTAAAATGCTTCAGTACATTTGTTTTGCTTGGGCACATGTCCAAAGAAGCACTTGTGAATACACTTCCTTGAACACCTGTGGACTGCATGTGTCTCACCTAGAAACTGCCTATTCAGGACAAACCCCAGAGAATCTCCAAAATAATGGCTCTTTTAAATCCCTTGCTGTTTGCCTCTCTTTTTCATTTAGTTTGGGAACAGTATGGATTTACTAGAATTATAGAAGTGCCTGAATTACTGAGAATCAGGTGAATTGGAGACTAGCTCAATAACTGCTGATACATAATGCATATGAACTTTGCAAAGAATCCCAAAAATGCAGCAAAAAATTTTGTCCAACGTATTTGACTACATAGCATTTTTTTTTCAGAATAATTGGACATCTTGAGAAACAATTGCAGACACATGGAATATCATATTTGATCTAAAATTCAAGCTATATAAGAAATATTTGAGAAATAAAAGAGTCAGTGAATAATGAATACTGTAATAACTGAGATCAAATGCACTCTAGAGGGAACCAACAGTAGAATAACTGAGGCAGAAAGTAGGATAAGTGAGGTAGAAGATAGAAGGCTGGAAATAAATGAAGCAGAGAGGAAAAAGAATTAAAAGAAGTGAGGACAACCTCAGAGATCTCTGAGACAATGTTAAACACCCCAACATTTGAGTTCCAGAAGAAGAAGACAAAAAGAAATGCTGTGAGAAAACACTTGAGGAGATAACAGTTGAAAACTTCCCTAAAATGGGGTAGGAAATAGCCACCCAAGTCCAAGAAACCCAGAGAGTCCCAAACAGGATAAACCCAAGGTGAAACACCCCAAGACACAATTTAATCAAATTAATGAAGATCAAACAGAAAGAGAAAATACTAAAAGCAACAAATAGCACACAAGGGGATTCCCATAAGGGTAACAGCTGGTGTTTCAATAAAAACTCTTCAGGCCAAAACGGAATGGCAGAACACACTTAAAGTCATGAAAGAGGAAAACCTACAACCCAGATTACTGTACTCAGCAAAGATCTCATTCAGATATGAAGGGGAAATCAAAAACTTTATAAACAAGCAAAAGCTGAGAGAATTCAGCACCACCGAGCTAGCTCTTCAATATGTGCTAAAGGATATTTTCTAGACAGGAAACACAGAAAAGGTGTATAAACTCGAAATAAAAACAACAAAATAAATGGCAACGTGATCATACTTATCAATAATTACCTTCAATGTAAATTGGTTGAATGCCCCAACCAAAAGACAAAGACTGGCTGAATGGATACAAAAACAAGGCCCCTATATATGCTGTCAACAAGAGATCCACCTCAAACAAAGGGACACATACAGACTAAAAGTGAAGGGCTGAAAAAAGATATTTCATGCAAATGGAGACCAAAAGAAAGCAGGAGTAGCAATATTAATATCAGATAAAATAGACTTTGAAATAAAAACCATAAAAAGAGACAAAGAAGGACACTACATAATGATCAAAGGATCAATTGAAGAAGAAGATATAACAGTTATAAATATATATGTGCCCAACATAGGAGCACTGCAATATGTAAGGCAAATGTTAGCAAGTATGAAAGGGGATATTAATAGTAACACAATAATAGTGGGAGGCTTTAATACCCCACTCACACCTATGGGTAGATCTGCTAAATAGAAATTTAGCAAGGAAACACAAACTTTAAATGATACAATGGACCAGTTAGACCTAATGGATATCTGCAGGACATTTCACCCCAAAACACGAATTTCACTTTTTTCTCAAGTGCACACAAACCTTCTCCAGGATAGATCACATCATGGGCAGTAAATCTAGCCTCAGTGAATTCAGAAAAAGTTAAAATCATTCCAAGCATCTTTTCTCATTACAATGAAGTAAGATTAGATGTCAACTACAGGAAAAAAAATATTTAAAAATGTCAACATATGGAGGCTAAACAACACACTGCTGAATAACCAACAAATCACAGAAGAAATCAAAAAAGAAACAAAAGTATGCATAGAAATGAATGAAAACAAAAACACGACAGTCCAAAATGTATGGGATTCAGTAAAAGCAATGTTAATGGAAGGTTCATAGCAATACAAGCTTACCTCAAGAACCAAAGAAAAATCAAATAAATAACCTAACTTTACACCTAAAACAACTAGATAAAGAAGAAACGAAGAACCCAAGGGTTAGTAGAAGGAGAGAAATCATAAAAATTAAGGCAGAAATGAATGATAAAGAAACAAAGGAGACTATAGCAAAAATCAACAAAGCTAAAAGCTGGATCTTTAAGAATATAAAATAGACAAACCATTAGCCAGCCATATCAAGAAAAAAAAAAGGAGAAGAAGCAAATCAACAAAATTAGAAATGAAATGGAAAAATCACAAGAGACAACACAGAAATACTAAAGATTATAAGAGACTACTATTAGCAACAATATGCCAGTAAAATGGACAACTGAAATGGACGAATTCTTAGATAAGTATAACCTTTCAAAACTGAACCAGGAAAAAATAGAAAATCTGAACAGACCCATCACTAGCAAGGAAATTGAAACTGTAATAAAAAATCTTTCAACAAGCTAAAGTCTGGGACTGGATGGCTTCACAGGTGAATTCCACAAAATTTTTAGAGAAGAGCTAACATCTATCCTACTAAAACTCTTCCAGAAAACTGCAGAGGAAGTTAAACTTCCAAACTCATTCTATGAAGCCACTATCACCCTAATACCAAAACCAGACCAAGATGCCACAAAAAAGAAAACTACAGGCCAATATTACTGATGAACATAGATGCAAAAATCCTCAATAAAATTCTAGAAAACAGAATCCAACAACATATTAAAAAGATCATACTTCATGACCAAGTGGGTTTTATCCCAGGGATGCAAGGATTCTTCAATATTTGCAAATCTATCAATTTAATACACCACATTTATAAATTGGAAGATAAAAACCATATGATTATTTCAATAGACACAGAGAAAGCCTTTGACAAAATTCAACATCCATTTATGATAAAAAAAAAACCTTCCAGAAATCAGACATACCTCAATATAATAAAAGTCTATATGATAAACCCACAGCCAACATTATCTTTAATGGTGAAAAATTGAAAGCATTTCCCCTAAAGTCAGGTATAAGACAAGGGTGCCCACTCTCACCACTACTATTCAACATAGTATTGGAAGTTTTAGCCACAGAAATCAGAAAAGAAAAAAGAAATAAAAAGAATCCATGGGTTTTATCCCAGGGATGCAAGGATTCTTCAATATTTGCAAATCTATCAATTTAATACACCACATTTATAAATTGGAAGATAAAAACCATATGATTATTTCAATAGACACAGAGAAAGCCTTTGACAAAATTCAACATCCATTTATGATAAAAAAAAAACCTTCCAGAAATCAGACATACCTCAATATAATAAAAGTCTATATGATAAACCCACAGCCAACATTATCTTTAATGGTGAAAAATTGAAAGCATTTCCCCTAAAGTCAGGTATAAGACAAGGGTGCCCACTCTCACCACTACTATTCAACATAGTATTGGAAGTTTTAGCCACAGAAATCAGAAAAGAAAAAAGAAATAAAAAGAATCCAGATTGGAAAAGAAGAAGTAAAACTCTTACTGTATGCAGATGGTATGATCCTCTACACAGAAAACACTAAAGACACCACCAGAAAACTATGAGAGCTAATCAGTGAACATGGTAAAGATACAGGATACAAAATTAACACACAGAAGTCTCTTCCATTCATATACATTAACAATGAGAAAACAGAAAGAGAAATTATGGAAATAATTCCATTCACCATTGTGACAAAAAGAATAAAATACTTAGGAATAAATCTATCTAAAGAAACAAAAAACCCCTATATATAGAAAACTATAAAATACTAATGAAATAAATAAAAAATGACACAAGTAGATGGAGAAATATACCATGTTCATGGATCAGAAGAATCAATACAGTGAAAATGAGTATACTGCCTAAAGCAATCGATAGAGTCAATGCAATCTCTATCAAGCTACCAATGGTATTTTTCAGAGAACTAGAACAAATAGTTTCATAATTTGTACGGGAAATACCAAAAACCTTGAATAGATAAAGCAATCTTGAGAAAGAAGAATGGAACTAGAGGAATCAACCTACCTGACTTCAGACTATACTACAAAGCTACAACCATCAAGACAGTATGGTACTGGCACAAAGACAGAAATATAGACCAATGGAACAAAATAGAAAGCCCATAAATAAATCCAGGCACGTATGGACACTTTATCCTTGACAAAAGAGGCAAGAATGTACAGTGGGGAAAAGACAATCTCTTTAACAAGTGGTGCTGGGAAAACTGGTCAACCACCTGTAAAAGAATGAAACCTGAACAACTTTCTAACACCATACACAAAAATAAGCTCAAAATATATTGAAGATCTTAATGGGAGACCAGAAACTATACAACTCTTCAAGGAAAACATAGGCAAAACACGCTCCAATATAAATCACAATAGGATCCTCTACAACCTACCTCCCAGAGTAATGGAAATAAAAGCAAAAAGAAACAAACGGGACCCAATTAAAATTAAAAGCTTTTGCACAATGAAGTAAACTATAAACAAGGTGAAAAGATAGCCTTCAGAATGGGAGAAAATAACAGCAAATGAAGCAATTGACAAAGAATCTCGAAAAGCAGCTCATGCAGCTCAATTCCAGAAAAATAAACGACCCAATCAAAAAATGGTGCAAAGAACGAAACAGACATTTCTCCAAAGAAGACATACAGATGGCTAACAGACACATAAAAAGATGCTCAACATCACTCAGTATCAGAGAAATGCAAATCATAACCACAATGAGGTACCATCTCACGCCAGTCAGAATGGCTGCTATAAAAAGTCTACAAACAATAAATGTTGAAGAAGGTGTGGAGAAAAGGCAACCCTCTTAGATTGTTGGTGGGAATGCAAACTAGTACAGCCACTATGGAGAACAGCGTGTAGATTCCTTAAAAAAACTCGAAATAGTACTGCCATATGACCTAGCAATCCCACTGCTGGGCATACATACCGAGGAAACCAGAATTGCAAGAGACACATGTACCCCAATATTCATCACAGCACTGCTTACAATAGTTAGGACATGGAAGTAACCTAGATGTCCATTGGCAAATGAATGGATAAGAAAGCTGTGGCACATATACATAATGGAATATTACTCAGCTATTAAAAAGAATGCATTTGAATCAGTTCTAGTGAGGTGGATGAAACTGGAGCCTATTATACCGAATGAAGTAAGTCAGTGAATACAGAATGAAGTAAGTCAGTGAAGTAAGTAAGCCTATTATACAGAGTGAAGTAAGTTCATTGATTAGCTCTCATAGTTTTCTGGTGGTGTCTTTGGTGTTTTCTATGTAGAGGATCATGTCATCTGCAGTGAGAGTTTTACTTCTTTTCCGATTGGTAAAACCACCAATACACTATATTAATGCATATATATGGAGTTTAGAAAGATGGTAATGATCACCCTATATGCAAGACAGCAAAAGAGACACAAATATAAAGAACAGACTGTTGGTTTCTGTGGGAGAAGACGACGGTAGGATGATTTGAGAGAATAGAGTTGAAACGTATATTATCATATATAAAATAAATCACCAGTCCAGGTTTGATGCATGAGACAGGGCACTCAGGGCTGGTGCACTGGGATGACCCTAAGGGATGGGATGGGGAGGGAGGTGGGAGGGGGTGTTCAGGATGCAGTCACATGTATGCCTATGGCTGATTCATGTCAATGTATGACAATCACCACTACAATATTTTTAAGTAGTTAGCCTCCAATTAAAATAAATTAATTAAAGAAAAGAAATATTTGAAAATATTTGTGATGTTTACTCTGAAAAAGAGGAGACATGAGAAGAACATGAATATATTTATATATACTGTTCTCACTTTACTATTCATATTATAGCATCTATAGGGATTCCCTGGTGGCTCAGAGGTTAAAATGTCTGCCTCCAGTGCAGGAGACCCGGGTTTGATCCCTGGGTTGGGAAGATCCTCTGGAGAAGGAAATGGCAACCCACTCCAGTATTCTTACCTGGAGAATCCCATGGACAGAGGAGATTGGTAGGCTACAGTTCACGGAGTCACAGAGTCAGACACTACTGAGTGACTTCACTTTCACTATAGTGTCTATATTCTTATGCCTACTATATACATTATATATGTATATTTAAAACTAAGCAGTGGACACAGACTGGAAAAGGTCAGTTTTCATTTCAACCCCAAAGAGCAATTCAAAGAATGTTCAAACTAAACACTGTACAATTGTCCTTGTTTCACATGTTAGTAAGGGTATGCTCAAAATCCTTCAAGCTAGGCTTCAGCAATACATGAACTGAGAACTTCTAGATGTACAAGCTGAGTTTAGAAGAGGCAGAGGAATCAGAGATCAAATTGGATTGGACCAACATTAACTGGACCATAGAAAAAGTAATGGAATTTCAGAAAAACATCCACCTCTGCTTCCTTGACTACGATAAAGCCTTTGAGTTTGTGGATCACAACAAACTGTGGAAAATCCTTAAAGATATGAGAATACCAGGCCACCTTACATCTCTCCTGAGAAACCTGTATGTAGATCAAGAAACAACAGTTAGAACTGGATGTGGAACAATGGATAGGTTCAAAATTGGGAAAGGAGTATGACAAGGATATATATTGTCACCCTGCTTTTAACTTACATGCAGAGTACATCATGTGAAATGTCAGGCTGGATTAATCACAAACTGGAATCAAGATTGCCAGGAGAATTATCAGCAACCTTATATATGCAGATGACACCACCCTAATCGAACAAAGTGAAGAGAAATTGAAGAGCCTCTTGTTGAATGTGAAAGAAGGGAGTGAAAAAGCTGGCTTGAAATTCAGCTTTAAAAACTAAGATCATAGCATCCAGTCGCATCACTCCATGACAAACAGAAAGGAAACAAGTGGAAACTGTGGCAGACTTTATTTTCTTGGGCTCCCAAATCATTGCAGATGGTGACTACAGCCATGTAAAATCAAAAGATGCTTGCTCCTTGGAAGAAAAACTGTGACAAATCTAGACAGCATGCTAAAAAGCAGAGACATTACTTTATTGACAAAAGTCTACACAGTCAAAACTACGGTTTTTCCAGTAGTCATGTATGGCTGTAAGAGTTGGATCATAAAGAGGGTTGAGTGCTGAAGAATTGATGCTTTTGAATTGCGATGTTGGAGAAGACTCTTGAGAGTCCTTTGAACTGCAAGGAGATCAAAATGGTCAATCCTAAAGTAAATCAACCTTGGATATTCATTGGAAGGATTGATGCTGAAGCCTGATCTGAAGAGCCTACTCATTAGAAAAGACTCTAATGCTGGGAAAGAGTAAAGGCAAAGGAGAAGGGGATGGCAGAGAATGAGACAGTTAGAAAGCATCACCAACTCAGTAGACACAAGTTTGAGCAAATTCCAGGAGACAGTGGGGGACAGAGGAGCCTGGTGTGCTGCAGTTCATGTGGTTGCAAAGATTTGAGCATGACTGAACAACAATAGCACTCACTCTCTCTCTATATATATATGTTTTTTTCTAGGCCTAACATAAGGAATACTTTGTAAAAAGTAATCAAATATGTTCAGTGATATAATAGGCTATCTTGTGAGGAACAATCTCATCACTGAAGGCAGTTAAGAAGATGCTGAAGTACATATGTTATGGTAAATTTTTCATAAATGTGAAATTATATCTAATACACCTTCTAAATCTAAGACTATGATTTTGTGATTAAGTAGCAAACACTATTTTTTTCCTTAAATGCTTGGATTCCAATTCTACTTCAACCATGTTTTAAACTGAGGCAGAGAAGACACAACCTTCATAGTCTAATTTAAAGGATAGAGTTAGCAGAACTGCCACCTCCCTCTCAGTCTCAATTGCTAAAATACTTCCCTTCCATTTGGCTACTTACCCTCAAATTCTGCTATTAGGCCTTATGTTGATATATGAGCATAAGTTTCAGAGATAGACTTAATTTTTTTTAAATTAAAGTATAGTTAATGTTGTGTTAGTTTCAAATGTACAGCAACATGATTCAGTTATATTGAGTTGGCCAAAAAGTTCGTCTTGGATTTTCCACAACATCATAAGGAAAAACTTGAATGAACTTTCTGGTCAAATCAGTTCATATATTCTTTTCCAAATTCTTTTCCATTATACGTTATTGTCTGATATTGAGTATAGTTCCCTGTGCTATACAGTAGGTAGACAAATCTGACTTTATGTTTCCATTTACATAAGATACCTAGAACAGTCAAATTTATAGAGACAGAAAGTATAGTGGTGGTGACCAGGGACAGGAGGGGAAGGCAGAGAATGGGGAACTATTGTTTCATGCATGCAGAATATTTTTTTTTTTTGTGGGTTGCATATAAAATGTGAAACAAATTTAATTCCAGTATATACTGTGTATTTTTATTTTTTTACAGTAGGTCCTTGTTGGTTATCTATTTTAAATATAGCAGTGTGTATATGTCAATCCCAAACTCCCTAACTATCGTTTCCCCTCTCCCTTTCCAACTGGTGACCATAAGTTTATTCTCTAAGATAGACCTGATTTTGAATCCTAGCTTTGGTTCGCATTATCTCTGATTTTAAGCCACTAACTTAGGCTTTTAAGAAGCAATTTGCTCTTAACATCTGTGAACTGGACTACAAGGATCAGAGTTAGTATCTCTTAAAAAGTGAAAGTTTCCCAGTCTTGAATGACTCTTTGCAACCCCATGGACTATAAAATGCATGGAATTCCCCAGGCCAGAATCCTACAGTGGGTAGTTGTTCCCTTTTCCAGGGGATCTTCCTAACCCAGAGATTGAACCCAAGTCTCCAGCATTGCAGGTGGCTTCTTTACCACTGAGCCACCAGGGAACCCCTCAGTAGTTTAGCAATCTGTATGATGGTACAGGTGTATGCCCGGTGAATATGATACCAGGCCCTGGGACTAAACAAAAGGGGGCAAAGGAAAGGAGCAGAAAGTGAAACAGCCGCAGAAAACAACCATCATTCAGTAACAGAATGAATTCATTGGATTATGATTAATCCCTGAATTATAATTTATCCTTACATGCCTAAAATGAATTAGACACCATTTTCTAGACAAAATGAATTTGAGAGCTTTTTAGCTCTTAACTGGTGATATCTGTTTTTTGTCCCCCAGGGCAAGGAACACCTCGCTATGTACAACCTTTTTAATATTTTTTAACACTCATACTGGTTTCAAAGAAATATTAAACTTTCATTTTTATATTTTTAAATGCTCTGTACCTGGTTTACACACTATAATATAACTCCCCATGCACCAAAATCACTTTGACAAATGGAAATTTGAACCATAAGAGCCTTTTAGCAGAAATTCATACTTTTTTCCCATAATCCCTACAATGCAAGGATTGTACAACCTCTAAATAAGATATGTGCTACCACAGGCAAGATTAGGTTGCCCTTATCTTATAGAGCTGAACAGAGTTTCCATTTTTTGAATAGTATCACATAACCATCCTGTAAAGACCTTACAACACTTCACTCTGTGGCAGTATTTCCCCAAATGTGTAACTACATGCAGTGCACAACAGGTTGGAAAAACTGAAACTACATTAAAAAAAAAAAAAAAAGCCTGTGGTTGAATTTCTATATTCTTTGCAACTGATATCACCACCTGGAGGGTTCAAATAGGTAATAAACCTATTTGAGCAAAGGCATAGCAAATGCCTCTGTATGGAGAAAAGAGCTCTGCAAGGGAGCCTACAGGGCCTCAGGCAATTCTCATGTAGCAAAATCCCACTTAAAACAAACCTCCCTGCTCTCTTGGGATCTTGTGTAATCCTGGGATTAGATGGATCAGTACTGGCAGTGGCTGCTCTTTGCTCAGAGAATTTGCTCAGGTTGTATGGGGCTCATTCTGTTTTCTTTCAAATTTCAAAATCTAGTCTTGAGACAATTTTACTTAATAGTTAATTTCTCAAGGTGGTCTCTGATCCTTGTTTCTACTTTGTATTCTCCATGGGCAAATCTGAACCTCAAAGGCCTTAATTTCATCAGTTTTGGATGAACAAGGCAAATTTTGCCTATATAGTCTCTATCACCCACAAGATTGCAAGCGTTTCTGGGACAAGGACATGCCTTATTTTTATTCTGCATCCCTACTGTCAAGCATACTGCCCAAGGTGATAATATCAAATAAATACTTGAGGCATGAATGAATGAATGGCATGAAGTACTAAAGAAAATTGCTAACATGTAAGAGTTTACTGGCTTTATTATTGTAACAAATTAGCTTGAATTGAGTAAGCCACACATTACTTACAAACTTGGAAAAATCTTACAGATTGATTTTCATCTCTAAAGACATAGATAGCCCTTTAGTTTTCTTTAAAAGTTCTTTTGTGGAAAAAGATGAGGACATATTTTGTGGAAAAGATAAGAACACTCTTATCTTTCTGTGATTGAAAATTTGAAGGGAAAGCATGGTATTTTCCCAAAAGGATTCTTGACATTGGAATCTCCTCCCCTTTTTAACTGCTAAATCCTTGGTCTATTGATATTACTGTTGCTAGATAACTAGGAAGTATTTTGTTTTCATGTATTAATGCTTGTTTATTGTGTGGGCATAATATGAAGAGTACAAACTATTGTAATCAGAATTTCTCAAATGCATAAGCTATAAATATAGTACATTAAGCAGACATAAATGTTATACATTTTTCATAAATTCAGAAGATTTGAGAGTCAGGAAGATTTGAATTATAAATGTTATTTTTTAGCTTCTATATTAAAACCTCCAAGAGAACTACATTTAACTCTCATTCTATTCCTCTAAGATGGAGTAGGAGGAAGGTATTAAAAGAGTCTGTTCCGCCTTCTAAGATCATTACTTTATTTTCCAGAAGTGTATCCTATTCCGGTAAGACAGATATGTCCCATTGATCTTAGAAATATGTTGTTCCACGGCTGCAATTTCTTTCTCTGAAATTATCTTCTGGTACTTTAAATTTATTACCAATTGGCTAGTGCAGTGTGGTTTTCAGTTGCTGAAAATTTAGAGTCCATTACAATAGTGAGGTTTGGAGTAATTTCCTGGACTATATTTGGTGCCAAAGTCTCTACAAACTGATTTTTTTTGTCACTCTTTTGGCTGCCTGTCCTGAAGGGAAAGATCTGTCTTTTTATTTGGGTGGATCTGATACAAGAAATATTACCCGTAGATGTCCTTTGTCAAGACTGTCTCCATCTGTTTTGTAAGAAAGAAATTTGAGGTTGAAACATTAAAACAGACCTGAAAAATCAGCACCGGAAACCTGAGTTCATTCTCTACAGTAACTTCACTTGCTCCTGGACCTCAAGGCAAGGTCACTGTTGCTCTTGCCATGGTAATCTGGGTCATGAGGAACAAAGCTCAGCTCATTTGCTAACAACAGAACAAGCAATTTTCCCCTGAAACAAATCAGTCATTTCCCTAAACACTCACAACTGTAGGACTAGTCGTCTAGTTCCAGAGAGGAAATAGTCTTTATCAGATGAAAGTTCAGAAGATTCCTCTTTCAAAATGAGAAACCTAGCAATCCTTGGTCTGTTGAGAAGTTTAAGTTTTATAAATGATAAAGTTTCTGTGAAAGCTAGGATTAATCTGGAAAACAAAGAGTGCCTTTCTCTTGGGTTGTTTTACTAGCATTTTGATTGAAACTGAGTTAAGGTCAAAGAACATTTGGAAGAAAGGTTGACTCATTCATACTTGGCTGTGGACTCTGATATTCTTGCTATGGTCATGGGAGCCAGCTTTTAAGAGTTTGGCTTGATCAGGTTAAGCCTCAGTCCAAGTGTCTATTAAAGCACACTCTCTCTGAAAATAAAAGGAACAACTGCTTATCTCACTGAACTCTTCTAAGGTTTAGCCTGTGGCTGAGTTGCCTTTGAAAGTGCTTGGGCATGCATGTAATAAACTCCAATGCCATTCAGTGGTTCTGATGATGTAATACCCATTTAATACCTTCAGTATTCATTTAGGATGCATTCTATTTTCCTTGCACTAAATTGGATATTAAAATAAAAAAGATTCTCTATCTGTGAAAATATTTGTATATGCTTACGTTTCTAATATTCTGTATTTCATTATACCAAAACATCTGAAAAAATAAACTTCTTCTTCACCTGCCTATCAAGGGCTGGATTAAGGATTTATTAGAATTGATGACAGCACTTGCAAAGCATAGAGCACTCTCCGACTGCTACGCTCACTTCAGTTCTCTCAGAGCAAAGCCGGAATACTGATTTTGATTTCCTTTTTTTTTTTTTTTTAGGACTGTGAAGGAAATGTACTTTTAAATGTTTTGCTTTAAAATGTGAATGTGATTATCAGTTCTGTACAAATGTATGTAGCATTACTGGCATATTTAAGTTTTCAGCACATAATGCACACTCCTGATTTAGAAACTTAAATAGTTTATTTTTTAAGAGCTTTCCATTTCACCTTTAAGCTTGTGTTACATAAGCTTAATGGACTCACTCAGCTTTGTGATGGAGAGAATCCACCAGGTGAACAGCAGTAAGCTCATGAGCTTTGAAGGGTTTATTTTGCCAGACTGCAACTCCAGCTTACTGTTTGGAGCTGTGCTACTCTGTATGCACTGATTATAATACCACAAAATTCTTATAATATTTATTGCAGAACGAAAATGTCTTTTGGCCCTACCCTCCCCCTTTCTTTTTGCATAAATACAGTAAGTTGAGCTTTAACTAAAGTGATGCCTGAATTAAACTGACAAATCCAAATGCATGAAATTTAGTATTGCATTTATATAGCATGTCAGCATCAAAATGTCACCGACAGTAAGTCACTGACAGGAGAAGTTTCTACAGGTTTTGGAACTTTCAGTGCAGGTCATTATTAGTTCTCCAGCACTGGTCAGAGCAGCAGACCCAATGAGGATGGTTAAACTTAAATTTGGTAGAATTTTTCTTCGAACTAGAGATTTACTCTGGCACATGGGAGGAATGCAGTGTATCTGTAAGAAGAGTGGTGTTTGTGTTTCAAAGGAGAAAAGGGAAAAAGCTAGTGAGATAGATTGAATCTATTTTAACAAAAAACATACGATTGTTGATGCTTTGAGGGCACAAATAACAAAGCCTTTGTTTACTTATGAGAGATATTAATAAGATGTCTTGGCTTTGTTCTTCTAAAGAAAAAATAAAGTTACTGAGTCCATTTTTGACTCACTAAATATTTTACTCCTTTCATGGGTTTAAAATGTTTCTACCTTTCTCATGTCTCTGAATGCCTTCAACAGACAGTTTAACCCCAAACTGTTTCAAATGTCCTCCCATGATTGTACTCTTGTATATTCCAAGAGGATGTTCTTGAGAATATAAACCACACAAATGAACTAAGTATTTTTCAAAACTGCAATTAAAAAATGTTCTTACTGTAAAGAATCACACTTGATTAGTGAAATAAGTAGCAAAAAGGTATTCAGAAAGCATCTCTGGACCATCTCTGCAATACGGGAGACACAGTCGGACATGACTGAAGCAACTGAGCATGCACACACACACATCTGCTCCAGCCATATGCACGGCAGCTTTTAAATAGAGATCTCAGTGAAGTCTTTGCATACAGCAGGCCAAATTCTGCATGGCAGGACTTCTTGAGTAAGGACACTCTAGTGGGAACAACTTGACATTGTGCAGTAATATAACTACTGTCAATATAGCATGCATGGTATGGGGAAAGAAAGGAGCTATGTCAGAGATCATATTTTACCTTTTTATTCTTCTTGGAGAAGATTATAACGTAGAGAAAATGGACAAGCTCCAGCTAAGTGATTCTGTGGGAATCTTGGCCCTTTTTGCTAGAATGGTGGTGAAGAGTGTTCAGCTTATTTCATTCCGCATTTGCTTCCGTTCCTTGGCCCCACTCCTTTTTGATCCTGCTTGTTTTTCCTTTCCTCCCTCATGCCAAAAAAGAGAGAAGGAAGGAAAAAAGATAAGAAGAAAGAAAGGAAAAAAGAAAAAGACATTGGAACTGTTTGGTTGAGAAAACATTAAATTATAGACAATGTTGATAGGGGAAATTATTTAGCTTTATTTTCTCAACTTATAAGTTCATGACTCACTCTATTGTAAAGGTGGTAAACAAAACCAAGTGAAACAAAATAATCCCCCACTACCTGGTGGTGCAGAGGTTAAAACGTCTGCCTGCAATGTGGGAGACCTGGGTTTGATCTCTGGGTTGGGAAGATCCCCTGGAGAAGGAAATGGCAACCCACGCCACTATTCTTGCCTGGAGAATCCCATGGATGGAGGAACTTGGTGGGCTACAGTCCATGGGTTGCAAAGAGTCGGACACAACTGAGCGACTTCACTTTCACTTTCACCTTCACCCAGGAGATAATCTCATTTTAATTAAGATTTTATTTTGAAAAGAAGAAACTATTGAAGAAAGCACTGTTGGGAAAAAATAATTGCAAACACAGTAAAACATGAATCTGAAAAGAAAAATGTTTGCAATGTGGTTGGGAGGTTGGAAGGGTGGGATGGTTGCAGAAAAGAGAAACTTCAACAAGAAAAAAAAATGAGAGAACCAGGAAAAGGAACAGAAGAAATGAAAGAAAAACCACAAATGTCAAGGGATACTTAATTCTCTGATTAGAAGAGTGGTGAATTATACTCTTGCATCAAACACTAAATGCTTAGTGTTTTAACTTTTGCTAAACATAGGAACAAATTATGCACATAGCTTTTCAGGATAGAAAATGAAGAGAAACAGAGTTTGACAATTTGATAGCAATTAAATAGCAATGTGTATTTTTCTGGGCACAGAACACCATTAGGCCCAACTTTTTAAAATATAGCATTTTGGTTACTTTTAGAGGAATATGACCCTCTCACTTGATGTTTATATAACATACACATGTTTGTTACACTGAAACACTGGTCTCTTGAGCATCAGAAGAAAATAAAACTTGAAACTATGACTCAAATGAGAAGACAGTCCTCTAGGTATATTCCTTAAAGTAGAAAGTACATAGCATTGTAGCACAAATTATGCACTCAAGAATATGTCAAGCTTAATCAAATTTACAAAAGGGATGGATAGACTGTGTAACAATACAAGAGAGTTCCACATTCCTTTCATCGCATGTAAACAACCCAAAGCAACACCATATACTTGTTAATAAATAAATATGTGAACAGGAAAATAATGCTACATTTGTAGACATAACATTAGAGCACAAGCCCATTCTTTTGCATGAGTCTCACAGTCATCCCATAAGGTTCGCAAGACAAGTTATGTTTTTTCCTTCTAAAGACAAAGAAACTGAATTTCAGAAAGCTGAACTGACTTACCCAAGACTAAAATATAACAAGTTGAGACTGAAACTCAGATCTCTAGATCCAAGTCTAATACTTTTTCCTATCTGCTACACTGCTCCTGAATTTAGAGGAATCATAAATATTAGGTCAAATTGAGTGTGGCTGTGTATAAATCCTAGCTGCAGATTTAGTATAGAATCTAGAAGATTCCTTAACACTACAGGTAAATTTGAGTTTTCTTCCTGAGATCACTACCTTTCTGAAAACTTTATCTACAGATATTTTATCCTTGATCATTTGAAGCTTCTAGCAATAAGCAATACTCTGTCATAGGGATATAATAAATGTTTAACAAATGTTTATTTACCTCAATTACTATGCAAAAGGCTTATAATTAGTAGTCAATCTAATAATCTGCTAGTCTATTTTCCTTTTGATTTGATGAAGAGATTCTTAGAATTAAAAAATATGTGA
>SJYC01013144.1:0-11494 GCA_006408675.1 Madoqua kirkii | reverse complement strand
TGAGCTTTTAAAAATTCTGCTCCTTACTTATTCATCCCATTCCCAAGCCAGCCCATGCTACATGGCTGAAAAAGTATTGGTCTGTGTACTTACCAATCTACCTCTCAATTTCCTCTGGCACGTAGAGATTTCTCTTTGCTTCCTGAGAGCATGGATATCTAAATGTGTATTCGAAATTTGGGTTATCTTTTATCTACTCTTTCCAGGTGTTTGCAGTAGGAAGGTTTCCCCACTAGTTGGGTCTATCAGGGTTCCAGAATCGCTCTATTATGTTTTCTGTCCACTGTCTCAATACCATACTTTCCTGAACTCACTGTCACTTGTATCATCTGGATGCTGTATCATCATCAAGTCTTGAATCTTCTCTAGTAAGTGTCATCTATTGCCCCATTGTTGCTAAATTCAGTGGATTCTTTCTGCCCTCTAGCCCTACAAGAGGATCTGGCTATATTCTGTACTTGGTAAACACATGTGGAGTGAATTAACTTTATATGACATCATAGCATCATTTGCCACCTCTACACGTCATAAAATTTTCTATTTCCTTGACTCTCTTTATCAAGTTAAGACAAACAAGAGGGGTTTCCTTTTACTTCTCTCTATATTCCTCCTCACTCACCTCTCAGATTTTCATTTTTTAAAATGTACCCATTATGTATTGTTTCCTAAGTAATCGTTCTCTCTTCCTGGCTAAACCCACACATTCCCTTTTCTTCAGCTATCACCCCATACCACCAGTTTTCAAGTCAGATTTCTTTCCCGATATTCGGACTCACATTAAACTGTTTACTATGTGGATATCTAACAGGTAACTTAAACTCACATGACCTAAATTGAATGCACACTTCCCTCTTCAGAATTTATTCTTCTTCCCATATTTTCCATTTTATTTCCCCGAGGTAGAATTCTTAAAGTTACCTTTCATTAATCTTTTTCCCTCATGCTGTCCACCTATCCAAGCTGTTCGCCAAATCCTCTGAATTATGTCTCCTAAACAGCCATCGAGGTTTCCCTGGTGGCTCAGATGGAAAGCGTCTGTCTGCAATGCGGGAGACCCGGGTTTAATTCCTGGGTCAGAAAGATCCCCTGGATAAGGAATTGGCAATCCACTCCGTCACTCTTGCCTGGAAAATCCCATGGACGGAGGAGCCTGATAGGCTGCAGTCCATGAGGTCGCAAAGAGTCGGACATGACTGAGCGACTTCACTTTCACTTTCACTTTCAAACAACTCTGGAGTCTGTCTTTTCCTTATGACATTGCTTCATTTAGATCCTTATCGTTTTATACCTGTATTATGGGAATGGCCTCATCTTTAATATCAGGTTTTAATTTGCTCCCTCACACTCTTCCTTCAATCCATCCTCCACCCTCCTTATCTTAAAAATTAAATCAGGTCATGACATTCCTTCAACTTAAAATCTTTAAGTATCTCCCTTTTGTTCTCAGGATGAAATCTCTTTTCTGTATGGCATTCAAAGTCCCTCCTTACTTTTTCAGTCTCATATCTCAACATTTCCCCTTACGCTCTACAATCCAGTAATGCTGAACTCTTTACAGCTCCGTGAATGAGTGCTTGCTCTTAGGCAGCAGCCACTGATTCACTAGATCACATCAGGTGCCCTTATCATGCAGCGCTCAGCACAGCGTTCCTAACCGGCAGATTGCCCACCATTAGAGACACTGTCACCTATAGCATGTTCAGCACACACTAGGATCTGAGCAAATGTTGAATGAGTGAATATAAGCTTATACTTGTATATATTCTCACTTTTTTCTACTTTTTAATGGATATGTCTCTATTAATAATAATCACACACACATGCATACATGCACACACACACACATATAAATATATATATATATATATATATATATGTAAAATTGCTTGCTGTAGGTCAAGAGATCATTAGTCTTTCCCATTCTATTGCTTTCCTCTATTTCTTTGCACTGATCACTGAGGAAGGCTTTCTTATTTCTCCTTGCAATTATTTGGAACACTGCATTCAAAAGGGTCTATTTTTTTTTTCTCCTTTGCCTTGCACATCTTTTCTTTTCTCAGCTATTTGTTAGGCTTCTTCAGACAACCACTTTGCCTTTTTGCATTTCTTTTTCTTGGGGATGCTCTTGATCCCTGCCTCCTGTACAATGTCAAGAACACTCCATCCATAGTTCTTCAGGCACTCCCGTCTACAAGTCTAATCCCTTGCATCTATTTGTCACTTCCACTGTATAATCAAGGAGTTTGATTTAGGTCACATCTGAATAGTCTAGTGGTTTTCCCTACTTTTCTCTATCTCAGTCTGAATTTGGCAATAAGGAGTTCATGATCTGAGCCACAGTCAGCTCCTGGTCTTGTTTGTGCTGACTGTATAGAATTTCTCCAGAAATGGCAACCCACTCCAATGTTTTTGCCTGGAGAATTCCAGGGACAGGGAAGCCTGGTGGATTGCCATCTTTGGTGTCACACAGAGTTGAACACGACTGAAGTGACTTAGCAGCAGCAGCAGCAGCATAGATCTTATCCACCTCTGACTGCAAAGAATAATCAATCTGATTTTGATGTTGACCATCTGGTGATGTCCATGTATAGAGTCTTCTCTTGTGTTGTTTGAAGAGGGTGTTTGCTATGACCAGTGTGTTCTCTTGGCAAAACTTTGTTAGCCTTTGACCTGATTCATTTTGTAACTCCAAGACCAAATTTCCTTGTTACTTCAGGTATCTCTTGACTTTCTACTTTTGCATTCCAGTCTCCTATAATGAAAAGGACATCTTGGTTGGGTGTTAGTTCTAGAAGGTCTTATAGGTCTTCATTGAACCATTCAACTTCAGCTTCTTCAGCATTACTGCTCAGGGCATAGACTTGGATTACTGTGATACTGAATGCTTTGCCTTGGAAACAAACAGAGATCATTCTGTCGTTTTTGAGATTGCATCCAAGTACTGCATTTCAGACTCTTTTGTTGACTATGATGGCTACTCCATTTCTTCTAAGAGATTTTTGCCCACAGTAGTAGATACAATGGTCATCTGAGTTAAATTCAACCATTCCAGTCCATTTTAATTCACTGATTTCTAAAACGTCGATGTTCACTCTTGCCATCTCCTGTTTGACTACTTCCAATTTGCCTTGATTCATGGACTGAACATTCCAGGTTCCTATGCAATATTGCTCTTTACAGTATTAGATGTTACTTCCACTACCAGTCAACATTTGAATGCAGATTTCCATTGCCATTTAAATGCAGAGTTCCAAAGAACAGCAAAAAGAGATACAAATGCCTTCCTCAATGATCAATACAAAGAAATAGAGGAAAACAATAGAATAGGAAAGATTAGAGATCTCTTCAATAAAATTAGAGATATCAAGGGAACATTTCATGCAAAGATGGGCACAATAAAGGACAGAAATGGTATGGACCTAACAGTAGCAGAAGATATTAAGAAGAGGTGGCAAGAATATACAGAAGAACTATACAAAAAAAGATCTTGATGACCTAGATAACCATGATAGTGTGATCAGTCATCTAGAGCCAGACATCTTGGAATGTGAAGTCAAGTGGGCTGTAGGAAGCATCAGTAGGAATGAAGCTAGTGGAGGTGATGGAATTCCAGTTGATCTATTTCAAACCCTGAAAACTGATTCTGTGAAAGTGCTGCACTCAATATGTCAGTGAAATTGGAAAGCTCAGCACGGGCCACAGGACTGGAAAAGGTCAATTTTCATTCCAGTCCCAAAGAAAGGCAATGCCAAAGAATGTTCAAACTACTGCACAATTGCACTCATCTCACACGCTAGCAAAGTAATGCTCAAAATTCTCCAAGCTAGGCTTCAATAATAAGTGAAAGATGAACTTCCAAATGTCAAATCTGGATTCAAAAAAGGCAGAGGAACAGATATCAAATTGCCAACATACATTGGATCATCGAAAAAGCAAGAGAGTTACAGAAAAAAATATCTACTTCTGCTTTATTGACTATGCCAAAGCCTTTGACTGTGTGGATCACAACAAACTGTGGAAAGTTCTTAAAGAGATGGGAATACCAGATAACCTGACCTGTCTCTTGGGAAATCTATATGCAGATCAAGAAACAACAGTTAAAACTGGAGATGGAATATCAAGCTGGTTCCAAATCAAGAAAGGAGTACATCAAAGCTGTATATTGTCAAGCAGTTATTTAACTTATATGCAGAGTATATCATGTGAAGTGTTGGGCTAGATGAAGCACAAGCTGGAATCAAAAATATCAATAACCTCAGATATGCAGATGATGCCACCCTTATGGCAGAAAGCAAAGAAGAACTAAAGAATATCTTGATGAAATTGAAAGAAGAGAGTGAAAAGTTGGCTTAAAACTCAACATTCAGAAAACTAAGACCATGGCATCTAGTCTCATCACTTCATGACAGATAGATGGAGAAACAATGGAAACAGTGACAGACCTTATTTTGGGGGGCCTACAAAATCACTGTAGCCAAGAAATTGAAAGATGCTTCCTCTTTCAAAGAAAAGCTATGACCAACCTAGATAGTATATTGAAAAGCAGAGATATTACTTTTTCAACAAAGGACCATCTAGTCAAAGCTATGGTTTTCCCAGTAGTCATGTATGGATGTAAGGATTGGATTATAAAAAAAACGCTGAGTATCAAAGCATTGATGCTTTTGAACTGTGATGTTGGAGAAGACTCTTGAGAATTTCTTGGACTGCAAGGAGATCAAACCAGTCCATCCTAAGGGAAATCAGTCCTGAATATTCATTGGAAGGACTGATGTTGAACCTGAAATGCCAAAACTTTGGCCACCTGATGCAAAGAACTGACTCATTGGAAAAGACCCTGATGTTGAGAAAGATTGAAGACAGGAGGAGAAGGGGCGACACAGGATGAGATCATTGAATAGCATCACCAACACTATGGACATCAGTTTGAGTAAACCCTGGGAGTTGGTGATGGACAGGGAAGCCTGCCCTGCTGCAGTCCATGGGGTCACAAAGAGTCAGACACGATTGAATGACTGAACTGAACTGATAGGTCAAGAGGCACTATTCCAAGTTTTTGGCATACGTTAACTCACTAGATACTCAGAACAAGCCTTGATTCCCCATTGTTCAGAAACTGGGACACAAAGATATTATGTTATTTGATAAGCCTTGCATAGCCAATAAGTGCTAGAACTGGGAGTCAGACCCAGGCAGTCTATCTCCAGAGTCCATAATAGGCTCTAAGAAAAAATAACAATAAAAGAATATATTTTATGGATGATTCAAAATCCATTACCAAGACTTAAATGATTAATAGTTGAAGATTGTGCCATTGAAATTTAGACTCCATGTGACATATAGAGAGTATAAAAATTAACCTTGGTTTTGCTGACTTACATTATTGTTATTCTTTTCTCTATTTTTTCCCCTCAGGTTTCTGTTTTGTTCTTTGACTGCATCTGATCTTTTCTATGTCCTTCATCACACCCAACATTTTGTATATGAATCAGGTCAAGTACTGTAGGTAATAGCTATGAAAATTTAAAAATCTTGATTTTCATCATTCCCAGGACTGAAGCTTACTTCACCTATTAAAGGTGTTTTCTGCCTTTAGCTCTCATATTCCTGAACTAAGAAGAAATTGAGAAACTGAGGACAAACTTTTTGTTGTTGTTGTTTGGGACCTAAAGATAAAAATAGGGTAAAAACATTAATAGATTGTATAAGTATCAATTCAGTTCAGTTGCTTAGTAGTGTCCAAGTCTTTGCAACCTCATGGACTGCAACATGCCTCCCTGTCCATCACCAACTCCCGGAGTTTACTCAAACTTATGTCCATTGAGTCGGTGATGCAATTTAATCATATCATCCTCTGTTGAACCCTTCTCCCACCTGCAATCTTTCCCAACATCAGGGTCTATTCCAGTGAGTCAGTTCTTTGCATCAGGTGGCCAAAGCATTGGAGTTTCAGCTTCAGCATCAGTCCTTCCAATGAACATTCAAGACTTATTTCCTTTAGGATTGACTAGTTGGATCTCCTTGCAATCCAAAGGACTCACAGGAATCTTCTCCAACACCACAGTTGAAAAATATCAATTCTTCAGTGCTCAGCTTTCATTTTAGTCCAACTCTCATGTTCATACATGACTACTGGAAAAACTATAGCTTGGACTAGATGAAACTTTGTCAGCAAAGTAACATCTTTGCTTTTTAATGTGCTGTCTAGGTTGGTTATAACTTTTCTTCCAAGGAGGAAGCATCTTTTAATTTCATGGAAGCAGTCACCATCTGCAGTGATTTTGGAGCCCCAAAACACGAAGTCTGTCACTGTTTCCAATGTTTCCCCATCTATTTGCCGTGAAGTGATGGGACTGGATGCCATGATCTTAGTTTTCTGAATGTTGAATTTTAAGCCAACTTTTTCACTCTCCTCTTTCAGTTTCATCAAGAGGCTCTTTAGTTCTTCACTTTCTGCCATAAAGGGGGATGTCATCTGCCTATCTGAAGTTATTGATACTCCTCCTGGCAATCTTGATTCCAGCTTGTGCTGCATCCGTCATGGCATTTCACATGAGGTACTCTGCATATAAATAAGCAGGGTGACAATATACAGCTTTGACAAACTCCTTTCCCAATTTGGAACCAGTCTGTTGTTCCACATCCAGTTCTAACTGTTGCTTACTGACCAGCATACAGATTTCTCAGGAGGTAGGTCAGGTGGTTTGTTATTCCCATCAGAGGTCCAGACAACCTAAATTAACTTAGGTTTTTAGAATCTTGTCATCTTTTAATATCAATAGTTTGCAATGCCAAATACAAAATAAGATTTGATACATAAAAAACATAATTGTCATTTCTGAGTAGCAGTAATCAAATAATTATCAACTTTATAGTCAGTGGCATCTCTCTGAAGTTTCTACAGTAACTTTTACAAAATTGCACTATTTGAAGATTCAGTTGCTCTCTCTATCTCCAATCCCTTCTCTAACCAAGGTTGCCCATGGCAACTTTTATCAACAACTAGAAATACACTACACTCTTTGAAATTTTAAACTGGCTACAGAGTGAAAAAGGCCAATGATTTTTCTTCTTCTATAAAGCATCATTGTTGTCTCCACTTCTGTTGTAAACACAAAACTGAATTTTGTCACCTGATCACAAAGCTAGAAGTGTTTAGAGATTGATAGAATGATTAACTACAGTAAAAATTCTCTATCACTTGAACACTATTAATATCACCCTTCTCCCCAAAATTAAACTTATCTAATGAAACCTGAAGGCCCTTCATATATATAAAGAATGAACTGAATGTGCGATGTGCTTCAAACCCAAACAGGCTGCCCAATTAAACGGCTATAATCAAACTAAAAAATGGAAACTCTGTAGACACCAAAATCCACAGATCTGTTTATTGATGTCCCTTGATATGATGAAGGCTGTTTACTCATCTCTTTGTCATTTCTGGGGGGGGGGGAGGTATATTGCTGCTGTTTGTTTATGGCAATGAGCTGTGCCATAACACATTCTGCCAAGCAAGTGCTATATATTGCTTTGCTGTCCAGTCCTAGGCTCATACAGATGATGTGAGAAAAAGGATAGATTTTTTTTCTTTTATGCTTTTAACAATTCTGTTATTTGTTTTGTTCATAGAATTAGATCTCTTTTTCTTTCTTTCTCAACTTTACCTTTTCCTTTTGCTACTGATTTTGCTCTGACATAAGAAGCAGAGGTTAATGGGCCACTCAGTTCTTTCCTTTGCTCGTCCACTGGTCTTTGACAATCACAGTATGTACAGTCTTTCTTCACATGATCTAAAATAATGAACTCCTAGGAATGAAGCCTCTATGCTCTTTGAGGCAGGAAAACATTTCCATCACTCCTAAAACCTGTGTAACTTCAAACTCTGGGGGTTCTTATTGGCAAAGGCAGCCTTTTTCTTGCCTCTGCATATACCACCAAAAGCTTTGACTCTTGGCAAAAGCAGCTGCATGAATATGCTTATTTGGAAAAATCAAATCAATTCTCTCACCCCAGTAAATGACCTTGTTATTTATAACTGCTTTCTGGTTAAAAGGTTTCTTTACAGCTAAATCTATTTGAGTTGTCATCCTCCAAGTACTCTAACTCTTCCTGGGAATAAACTGCTTAGTTGTTTAATGTCAATTTTTTCTGGATCCATTTTTTTTTTCTTTTTTTAGTGAATCTTTGTGAATTCTAAATATATCTTGATTCTCAAATATGTGCATAATTCCCCAACCCATATCCAGCATATGAAGGAAAAATTTCACTGGATCAGTTCTCACAATAAATAAGAATGCATGTATTTGTTGAGGGAAAAGAGGTAATGAATTTTAAAGATATCATCCAGTCTTGAAGGAGTCGTGTTTTACAAATATAATAATTACATATTATTTATCATTTTGCTGTTTTAATGTCTTTGTTTTCAGGGTTTTGAAGTTCAGAGTCAGCCTACGAAAGTTAGAATAAGTCTTTGAAAACTGTTTCCAAAATCACCCCAGGAAAGCTGCTGAGTCACAGAGAACACACCTTTTCACCTTTTCTCAAATCAGGATAAGTCAGCTTGACTGATTCACTGTCTGACCACTGGGCAAAATATAAATCATGTAGGAAAATGTCAGTTGAAATGTTAGTGCACTTTAAGGTCATCTGTTGAATTTTCAGTGTATGTCTATATCATCTTCAAAAACCCTCAACATTAAAAACAGTCATAAAACAATGAACATTTACTCTTCGTTTTTTCTCTTTAGAAATGTATAAGGTGCATCATATTCAAATCCATGTCAGAACTGGTATAGTAAAGATTAATGCATGAACCTAAGAAAGGGAACATTTTGCTATGTCTCTGCATCAGGTAGAAATCAATTTAGGAAAAATAGAGCTCCCCTTCACTGCCCTCAAAACAAATAAAAATCGAAAGAAAAAGTCTTTTAACATAAAAAGACTCACAGACTTAGGGAAAGAACTTATGGTTGCCCAGGGGAAGGGATAGTTAGAGAGTTTGAGATGCCATGTTCACACTGCTATATTTAAAATGGATAACAACAAGGGCCTACTGTATTGCACAAGGAACTTGGTTCATTGTTATGTGCCAGCTTGGATGAGAGGGGATTTGGGGGAAGAATAGATACATGTATATATATATGGCTGAGTCCCTTCGCTGTCCACCTGAAGCTATCACAATGTTGTTAAGCAGCTATACACCAGTACAAAATAAAAGCTTAAAAAATAAAATAAGGAAAAATGTAAGAATTCTATAGACAATGGGAAGAGGAGGACTCCAAATGCTGAAATTAGCAGATATAAAAATAATGTCAGTTACCCTGGTGGTCATTTTTTTTTCATAAGAACAGCTCAAATACTTTTTTAATCTAGGAGATTTATCATCTGAATTAGCAACAATTCAAAAGACTGTTTCCTAAATATTTGCCATATTATCAGGAGATTTCCATTTCAACAATATGTTATCACATTATATTTAGCCACTGGAACTTGTACTATGTGGAAGGCAGGCTAACGACAGAGTCTGAGATAATTTTCAAAAAAAATCAATATTAAGTTTATGCTCTACTATCTTATAAAATAAAAATGAGGCAGAAATTAATGTAGATAGTAATTAATACCCAAATGAAATAGCAACTCAATGTGATAAAGGAAAATAGTGACAATTATTACAGCTAACATTGTGGAAAACTGAGTGTATGATGCTACCTGATACTTCCTACCACAGCAAGATTAAGGAGCAATTATAACAGCTTATCAAGCAAGCAAGCATGTGCTGAACTTCTGTATACAATATTATATGCACTGTTGAATGTCATTAAAATGTAGCAGTTGAAAATATTTGGACTTTTACAAAGCTCCAAATTTTAAAACTACACCAATGTAACAATAGAAAGTAGTTGACTATTGTCTTAAAGCCATTAAAGTAGAAAATCTACTCTTGTAAAGATAAGAAATGAACCACTGGTATTCATGGATTCTTGCCAACATGTGAATGCAACCTCCAAAAGGGGAAGGAATTTGTGTTACTCAACACTGTGTCCTCAATATTTAAATGACTTCCTGGCACACCATAGGGACACAACAACTATGTGTTGAATGAAGATGTACATCTAGAGTTGAGAACCGAATCACATGAACAATGATGCCTTGTGACTCAGCAGGTCAAAGTGGAAGAAAACACTCTGAATGTGACAAAAATGACACTGAATGAAAAGAATCATAAATTACAAAGCTTCACAAAGAATTCTATCTCCAAACCCACATTATAAGATACTTATGATCTATACACAAATCACTAAACAGATGGCTAACTATATATATTAGTTTAGTAGAGCTGCTATGACAAAGTACTACAGACTGGGTGGCTTAAGCAAAAGAAATTTATTTCCTCACAGTTCTGAAGGCTGGAAGTCCAAGATCTAGGTACCAGCAGAGTTGGTTTCTTCCTCAGTCTCCCTCCTTGCCTTGTAGATGGACTTCCTCTACCAGTTTTCGTCATGTGGTCATCCCTCTGAACATGTCTGTGTCCTAATCTCTTCTTTGCATAAAGATACCAATCATATTGGATTTGTGCCCTCCTTAATTACCTGTTTAATGACACTATCTCTAAATGCTGTCACATACTGAGGCTCTGAGGGTTAGGATTTCAAAAATATGAATTTTAAGTTGACACTATTCAGCCCATAGCATTTTATGGAACACAAGATGGAGTATGTTTACATGAGAAATTAACAATATGTACAAAATCTTAGAATGCAGCTGCTGCTGCTGCTAAGTCACTTCAGTCGTGTCTGACTCTGTGTGACCCCATAGATGGCAACCCATCAGGCTCCTCCATCTCTGGGATTCTCCAGGCAAGAACATTTCCTTCTCCAGTGCATGAAATTGAAAAGTGAAAGTGAAGTCACTCAGTCATGTCAGACTCTTCACGCTCCTAGGGACTGCAGCCTACCAGGTAGAATACCAACAATTTAAAGAGGTGAATCATTTACTCAAGTTTTTAATGGTCAAGCAAATGAATGGAAACATAACAAAAGGCAATGTGCATCAGGCTCCTCCATCTCTGGGATTCTCCAGGCAAGAACATTTCCTTCTCCAGTGCATGAAATTGAAAAGTGAAAGTGAAGTCACTCAGTCATGTCAGACTCTTCACGCTCCTAGGGACTGCAGCCTACCAGGTAGAATACCAACAATTTAAAGAGGTGAATCATTTACTCAAGTTTTTAATGGTCAAGCAAATGAATGGAAACATAACAAAAGGCAATGTGCAATGATAGCAGCATAATTAATTATATTCACAGTGTTGAAGAGACTGGGGGTGGGAGATATATTCGACATAAACATAAAATGTACCAGTAAACATTTGCTCGAGGAAGTCTCTTTAGTTGTTTGTTTGTTTTAGGTCTGAAGTTTCTTAATAAGAGTTCTAAAAGTCTTAAAGAGCTAATATTTCTAGAAGAAATGATCAATCTTCCTAGCTAAGATAAGT
>SJYC01013143.1:0-10415 GCA_006408675.1 Madoqua kirkii | reverse complement strand
TTTTCACCTTTTCTCAAATCAGGATAAGTCAGCTTGACTGATTCACTGTCTGACCACTGGGCAAAATATAAATCATGTAGGAAAATGTCAGTTGAAATGTTAGTGCACTTTAAGGTCATCTGTTGAATTTTCAGTGTATGTCTATATCATCTTCAAAAACCCTCAACATTAAAAACAGTCATAAAACAATGAACATTTACTCTTCGTTTTTTCTCTTTAGAAATGTATAAGGTGCATCATATTCAAATCCATGTCAGAACTGGTATAGTAAAGATTAATGCATGAACCTAAGAAAGGGAACATTTTGCTATGTCTCTGCATCAGGTAGAAATCAATTTAGGAAAAATAGAGCTCCCCTTCACTGCCCTCAAAACAAATAAAAATCGAAAGAAAAAGTCTTTTAACATAAAAAGACTCACAGACTTAGGGAAAGAACTTATGGTTGCCCAGGGGAAGGGATAGTTAGAGAGTTTGAGATGCCATGTTCACACTGCTATATTTAAAATGGATAACAACAAGGGCCTACTGTATTGCACAAGGAACTTGGTTCATTGTTATGTGCCAGCTTGGATGAGAGGGGATTTGGGGGAAGAATAGATACATGTATATATATATGGCTGAGTCCCTTCGCTGTCCACCTGAAGCTATCACAATGTTGTTAAGCAGCTATACACCAGTACAAAATTAAAAGCTTAAAAAATAAAATAAGGAAAAATGTAAGAATTCTATAGACAATGGGAAGAGGAGGACTCCAAATGCTGAAATTAGCAGATATAAAAATAATGTCAGTTACCCTGGTGGTCATTTTTTTTTCATAAGAACAGCTCAAATACTTTTTTAATCTAGGAGATTTATCATCTGAATTAGCAACAATTCAAAAGACTGTTTCCTAAATATTTGCCATATTATCAGGAGATTTCCATTTCAACAATATGTTATCACATTATATTTAGCCACTGGAACTTGTACTATGTGGAAGGCAGGCTAACGACAGAGTCTGAGATAATTTTCAAAAAAAATCAATATTAAGTTTATGCTCTACTATCTTATAAAATAAAAATGAGGCAGAAATTAATGTAGATAGTAATTAATACCCAAATGAAATAGCAACTCAATGTGATAAAGGAAAATAGTGACAATTATTACAGCTAACATTGTGGAAAACTGAGTGTATGATGCTACCTGATACTTCCTACCACAGCAAGATTAAGGAGCAATTATAACAGCTTATCAAGCAAGCAAGCATGTGCTGAACTTCTGTATACAATATTATATGCACTGTTGAATGTCATTAAAATGTAGCAGTTGAAAATATTTGGACTTTTACAAAGCTCCAAATTTTAAAACTACACCAATGTAACAATAGAAAGTAGTTGACTATTGTCTTAAAGCCATTAAAGTAGAAAATCTACTCTTGTAAAGATAAGAAATGAACCACTGGTATTCATGGATTCTTGCCAACATGTGAATGCAACCTCCAAAAGGGGAAGGAATTTGTGTTACTCAACACTGTGTCCTCAATATTTAAATGACTTCCTGGCACACCATAGGGACACAACAACTATGTGTTGAATGAAGATGTACATCTAGAGTTGAGAACCGAATCACATGAACAATGATGCCTTGTGACTCAGCAGGTCAAAGTGGAAGAAAACACTCTGAATGTGACAAAAATGACACTGAATGAAAAGAATCATAAATTACAAATGCTTCACAAAGAATTCTATCTCCAAACCCACATTATAAGATACTTATGATCTATACACAAATCACTAAACAGATGGCTAACTATATATATTAGTTTAGTAGAGCTGCTATGACAAAGTACTACAGACTGGGTGGCTTAAGCAAAAGAAATTTATTTCCTCACAGTTCTGAAGGCTGGAAGTCCAAGATCTAGGTACCAGCAGAGTTGGTTTCTTCCTCAGTCTCCCTCCTTGCCTTGTAGATGGACTTCCTCTACCAGTTTTCGTCATGTGGTCATCCCTCTGAACATGTCTGTGTCCTAATCTCTTCTTTGCATAAAGATACCAATCATATTGGATTTGTGCCCTCCTTAATTACCTGTTTAATGACACTATCTCTAAATGCTGTCACATACTGAGGCTCTGAGGGTTAGGATTTCAAAAATATGAATTTTAAGTTGACACTATTCAGCCCATAGCATTTTATGGAACACAAGATGGAGTATGTTTACATGAGAAATTAACAATATGTACAAAATCTTAGAATGCAGCTGCTGCTGCTGCTAAGTCACTTCAGTCGTGTCTGACTCTGTGTGACCCCATAGATGGCAACCCATCAGGCTCCTCCATCTCTGGGATTCTCCAGGCAAGAACATTTCCTTCTCCAGTGCATGAAATTGAAAAGTGAAAGTGAAGTCACTCAGTCATGTCAGACTCTTCACGCTCCTAGGGACTGCAGCCTACCAGGTAGAATACCAACAATTTAAAGAGGTGAATCATTTACTCAAGTTTTTAATGGTCAAGCAAATGAATGGAAACATAACAAAAGGCAATGTGCAATGATAGCAGCATAATTAATTATATTCACAGTGTTGAAGAGACTGGGGGTGGGAGATATATTCGACATAAACATAAAATGTACCAGTAAACATTTGCTCGAGGAAGTCTCTTTAGTTGTTTGTTTGTTTTAGGTCTGAAGTTTCTTAATAAGAGTTCTAAAAGTCTTAAAGAGCTAATATTTCTAGAAGAAATGATCAATCTTCCTAGCTAAGATAAGTCTGCTGCTGCTGCTGCTGCTAAGTCGCTTCAGTCATGTTCGACTCTGTGCGACTCCATAGATGGCAGCCCACCAGGCTCCCCTGTCCCTGGTATTCTCCAGGCAAGAACTCTGGAGTGGGTTGCCATTTCCTTCTCCAATGCATGAGAGTGAAAAGTGAAAGTGAAGTTGCTCAGTTGTGTCAGACTCTTAGCTATCATATGGACTGCAGCCTACTAGGCTCCTCCGTCCATGGGATTTTTCCAGGTGAGAGTATTGGAGTGGGGTGCCATTGCCTTCTCTGCAAGATAAGTCTACTATATTGCTTGTCCTCATAAACTCATATCCACAATAATTAATTTGGCAGATGGTTAATACAGTGGAAACTCACGGTAATATTGGCTTGGTCAAAAAGTCTGTTTGAGTTTTTATGTAACATCTTACTTAAAAGCTGAACGATATTCCTGGCCAACCCAATATATTAGGATTTTAAGGAATTTGGTGGGTTTGTTTTGAATTGCCAGAGAATTTGCTACTGCATTGTATACACAAAAAGAGTCTCATAAAGTTGTGTGATGTGATATTCTAGTATATATGAGATAAGTCGGTAATAATTATAAGGAAACCAAAGCTAGCATATAATGAAAGAAAAAGTCAAGTTTTGTTGATTTTATATATACACTCTAAGTCTAGAAACTATGTTTTCATTTTCCAATTTTTGTCAGTTTATTTGAGGGTGATTGGAACTTTTAGGTACTAAGCTCAGTCATGTCAAATAAAAAAATACTTTATATTTAGGCTAATTTAATTATCCCAAAATATTACATGATAACATGACACCTATTTGCTAGATTTCTTTGTGTTGGATGGTTGTTTTTTAGAGAAAACATAGAGAAATTCCAAAGGTCTTATGATGAACAAACAAGAAGGTCAAGGGGACTTTTCTAGACAAAGAATAAACAATTTCTGAAGATAAAGAGTAGTCAGAGAGTGAAATAGACAAAATGTCTCATCTTGATTCATGAAAAGGTGAAAAAGTATGTCTTTGTTGATTCAACATCTTCCCTAAAGTGACTTTTAAACACTACTGTAATATTTTAGGTTGACCCAGAAGCAGAAAATTCTAAAAGAAGGAACTACAAAACTTTCGTGAATACTGTTCTGTTATTTTCCATTAAACATCTATTTTTTTAAAAAATGGTGAAATGTTCAGTGGCTGAGTCCTTTTTAGTTCTACGATGTTCCTGAGCAAACACAGTCCTACCATTTTTCCTGAGCAAAAGTGTTAGGTGCTCAGTCGTGTCTGACTCTTTAGCCCACCAGCTTCCTCTGTCCATGGAATTCTCCAGGCAAGAATATTGGAGTGGGTAGCTATTCCCTTCTCCAGGGGATCTTCCCAACCCAGGGATTGAATCCTGGTCTCTGGCATTGTAGACTTTCTTTACTGTCTGAGCCAACAGGGAAGTCCCTTCGTGAGTAAGGACCTAATCAAATGCTAGATTTTCTTTCTTTGCTCAAGTCAGCATATGAAACCTGGAAAACAAATTTTCTGTACTGACTCAAATGGTAAACACATATTTTGGTGTTTCTTGACCCTACTCTTTCATGCATTTCCTCAAATGATGATTTGGGGGGACTAAAATGATAGTCATGCTTCTGGGATTAATCCAGAGGAGAAGAATCTCCATCACCTTTGTTTTATAATGCATTTTGCTGTTTTCATGGGGACACTCAGAAGCCTTTGAAACTTGAAACATCGACTTTTTGGACTGAGAGGTGGGAAACGAATTGGGAAGCTTCTGTTTATGAGCTAGATTTAAAGTGCTCAGTTTTGAAGGCCAGTAAGATGGATTAAGGTGAATGAGGATAAATGTTCCTACTACTTGTAATAGTTAGGTCTTGCCTTCTGAGTTCTTTTTAAGAACGTAGACTTAGTCCCTAATTATATACCTAAGAGAGTTCAGAGGCAAAGTAATTCTGAGTCTAAACAAAAGTGAGCTGCCAAAGTATGGAGCCCAATTGTCCACAAGAACTCGGGCTCGCGGCATAAAGACTTCCTGGGAAGCAGAGTTCCTAATCCTCAACTGAACCTCAGTGCAGTAAATCAAACATCTCTACACCCTCGGGCTACTTAAGTAGGATCAACCTAAAACAATGAATTAAACTAAAATGCTTCTGAAATAATATTTATCCGTTAACCAGTTAGTTAGGAATTTTGAGAACTTGTTTGAATAGAACACAAAACCATTAAATCTTAATGGGAAGATGTGAGAGGGATGTGTTGCATAAAATGTCTGGAAATCTTAGAGTAATCTTTGGCACCTCTATTTCTCTCACATTCCATGTCTAATTCATCAAGAAATATTGGTCTATTTCAAAATATATCTGAAATCTGACCACTTCTCACTACATCCACAGCTGCTACCCTAGCACTTGCCACCACGATCAGCAGTAGCCTCCCAACTGGCGTTCCTACTCTCCTCCTTCTTACCCTAGAGTCTATTTTCATCTAAGAAAGCAAAAATAAAAATCAGATTTCATTAATCTTCTGCTCAGAACCCTGTAAAACATTTTTGTTTCAATCAGAGGCAAAGCCAAAGTATTTATGATAGCCCATATAAGTGAAAGAAAGTGAAGTCGCTCAGTCGTGTCCGACTCTTTGCAACACCATGGACTGTAGCCTAGCAGGCTCCTCCATCCATGGGATTTTCCAGGCAAGAATACTGGAGTGGGTTGCCATTTCCTTCTCCAGGAGATCTTCTCGACCCAGGGACTGAACCCAGGTCTCCCTCATTGTAGGCAGATGCTCTACCGTCTGAGCCACCAGGGAAGACAGCCCATGAAGCTCTCTTTGATTTAGTCCCCATGACCTCTCTGACCTTTTCCTAATAAATGTTCCCACTCATTCTCCTGAGCTCCAATCACACTGGCCTCCTTGCTCTCTTGAACATGTCAAACATGCTATCTGCTTAGAGGTTTGTTCCTTCTGTCTGAAATTTTCGTCTCCAATATCCATTTGTCTAATTCACTTACTTCCTTGAGATCTTCACTCAAACTCTTCTCCTCAATGAAGCTTGCCTTGATTACTGCAACTCCCTACTCCAGCAAGGCCTTTGTAGCATTACTTACTCTACTTTTCTCCCTGACAGTGCTTCTTTTCTATATGTTATATATTTTACTCATATATTCTCCTTATAGTTTGTCTCCCACTACTAGAATATAAGCTCCCTAAGACAGTAATCTTTTTTTAAAAATTTGTCTTTAATTGGAGGATAATTGCTTTACAAGATTTTTTTTTGCCATTTATCAACAGTTATACCTATGAATCAGCCATAGGTATATGTATGTTCCCTTCTTCTTTAGCCTCCCTCCCATCTAACTACTCTGATTACTTTGAACAGTGGCTAGCACAGAATAAACAACAAATATTGAATGACTGACTGAAGGAAAAATAGATGATTCTGATGGAGATGGTAAAACCATGTGATATGAAGAAAGTTGTGGAAGCACTATGTCTGTGGAGCCCAGCAAGCCTTCCAGGGGGTAGTATGTTCATTTTTAAGTGTAACCCAAAGAATTTAAGTCATTTGTCCAAGGTCACTCTGATAATTCCAGAATAATATTTTCACCTATGTCAGTAAGATTCCAAGTCAAGTTTGTTACATGTCGGATGGTGCTAGGAGAAAGTTACTTAAGATAGTTTATTAAAGGAAACCCAGAAGAGGTGATGTACTAAGGTACCTAAAATACTATTCTAAGTAGAACTAGGATCCCCCTGAAGAGATACATTTGTCAAGGTAGAGAAGAGAGACTCCAAAATAGATTTTCAAGGAAAAGGCTGTAAACCCAGGTAATTTGGGTTCACTGGCCACTACTAAGTATCAATCTGGAGAGTCCAGAACTTTTCCTCAAGAATGACTTCCTGTCTGAAGTCACTGTCTGCGGAATAACTTCTTGAGGAGGAGCTTACGTCACTCTATTCTGCCTTGATCGAAATCTTTGGAGAAACTTAAAGTTGAGATACCTGTTTACAGGAATTCCTTGAAGTCCCAAATAAGATTCAGACTTCAAATAGCTTGCCAAAATTTATCCTTCATCAGAGAAGGGAGTAGTCGGCTCATCTCTAATGGAATTTGATCTTTTTTAAGGGCTGACAAGGGCTTCCCAAGTGGTTCCGTGATAAAGAATCTGCCTGCTATTCAGGAGACGCAGGAGACACTGTGAGACCTTCCCCGTGTAGGGAGGATCCCATGGAGGAGTCACGGCAACCCATACCAGCATTCCGGCCAGGCAAGCCCCATGGACAGAGGAGCCTGGCGGGCTGCAGTCCATGGAGTTACAGCCATCTCATCTTCTGTTGTCCCTTCTCCTCCTGCTCTCAGTCTTTCCCAGCATCCGGGTCTTTTCCAATGAGTTGACTTTTCATATCAGGTTGCTATAGTATTGGAGCTTCAGCATCAGTCCTTCCAATGAATATTCAGGGTTGATTTCCTTTAGGATTGACTGGTTTGATCTTCTTCCTGTCCAAGGGACTCTCAAGAGTCTTCTCCAGCATCATAATTCAAAAGCATCAATTCTCCAGTGCTCAGCCTTCTTTATGGTCCAACTCTCGCATCCACACATGACTCCTGGAGAAACCACGACTTTGACTATGTGTACTTTGTTGGCAATGTGATGTCTCTGCTTTTTAATACACTGTCTAGGTTTGTCATAAGTATTCTTCTAAAGAGCAAGTGTCTTTTAACTTCCTGTCTGCAGTCACTGTGTACAGTGATTTTGGAGCCCAAGAAAATAAAAATCTGTCACTATTCCACATTTTCCCCATTTGTGTGCTATGAAATGATGGGACCAGATGCCATGATTTTAGTTTTTTGAATGTTGAGTTTTAAATCAGCTTTTTCACTCTCCTTTTTCACCCTCATCAAGAGGCTCTTCAGTTTCTCTTTGATTTCTGCCATTAGACCTGTCACTGGAGAAGAGAATGGCAAACCACTTCAGTATTCTTGCCTCAAGAATCTCATGAACTTCATAAAAAGGTACTTTTTCATGGAATGCACTAAAAAATTGGTTATTTCAATCTTCTAAAAATATCTACCTTGACTGTGCTTAAACCTCAGAGATAACAAGCCAAAGTTACATTGGGTGGGAACTAATAAATTATATTAAAATTTTTGAACTTCACCCTGAAGAAAAAGAAACACTGAAGTGTTTTGAGCAGAAAATTGATATGATTAAATGTGTTAGAAATATCACATTGACTGAAGAATGGAAAATGTATTAGGAAGGATTAAAGAAGGACTCGTGTGAAGGGAATAGTACTGTTTGGAATCATATTGTAATGGTGCACATGAGGGGTGACTTGATCCAGTGTAGGAGCTGTGAGAATGGAAGTCAATGTATAGATTAGAATGATATTTAAGAGGTAGAAACCATTAGATTCCTTGTGAAGATGGCAGTAAACATAACTGAGTAAAGAAATCAAATAATAATGGTGGCATATAAAATATTGATTTTTGGTTATAACTTAGCTTGTTTGCATCTTTTTTTTTCTTCAGGCCCTGTACTAATATTTGAACTGTATAGATGAGTTCCTATTATTAAACAACATTGCCCTTAAAGTTGTTCAATTATAAGATTTATTACAATACACATTTAATGGGTCACTAATATAAGTAAGGTGTTTAAAAAAAATCTTATTCCATAACATGGATAACATACCTGCTTATTTAGAAGCAGAAAATAAGTATGTGTTCTACTTGCTAGTGTCTCTAATTAAACAATAAATCCAGCTCTTCATAATGAGCCAACAAGAACAACAGGAATTCTTATGAAGTGAGACTAGCATGCCTCTAAAATTTAGATTTATCAATAAGTTAAAATATCCATTGATAAAATTAAATGATTCTGGTCCATATATTTTTCCCTTGTTACAATTTTTTTTCCAGTGTTATAACTAACACTCTGTACCCTGTTAACCTCCTGATAAAGTAGATGTAGGTTTCACAACCAATACAATATTGTACAATTCGGGGTTACTAGCTTCATCCATTTTAGAAGTTGTAGTTCTGTTGCATAATGGTTCATGCTGATTCTCTTCTTACAAGATTATCTGCCATAGAGTAGTTTTGAGAGAGAGCACCAGTTAATTGTGAAACAAGAGGATGATATTTTCCTCCCCTCAAGGTCTTTTTTCTCCTTCTTTTATGTTTCATTTTTGCCCAAGGGGAAAATATACATAAATGAAAACAATTTCCATGCATTAGGTATCCATTGAACAGCGCTACTTTCTGTCAGATCATTTAGCTAAGATATAAATCTAAGAACAAGGTGAATACTGCATTTTGTTGTGCAGTCGCTGTCTAATTTTCACATAGACCATTTTCAAGTCCAAGTGATAGTCATATCATCTTTGCTTTTATTTACATTTATCATTATAAAAGGAAAGTAAGAATTTTAAGGTGTTGGTTTCACAGAGGGAAGAGGTGTTGTGAAGCCTTATTATCTTTGTATGTGCTAATATATCAAACACTTTACTCCATCCAACATTAAGAAATCCAGAAGTAATGTCTGTTCAAGTTGAGTGGAGACTAAAGTTTCACCTTCAAACAATAAATTTCACAGAGGGAAGAGGTGTTGTGAAGCCTTATTATCTTTGTATGTGCTAATATATCAAACACTTTACTCCATCCAACATTAAGAAATCCAGAAGTAATGTCTGTTCAAGTTGAGTGGAGACTAAAGTTTCACCTTCAAACAATAATTTTATCTCATCCAAAACTTGAAATAAATCTTAGTAATGCCCTCAGTCCCTACAACAAATTAGCTCACTTTAGAAAACCAACTAAATATAAAACAGCTGTGTGCACATCATTCTGCTTGATTTTACATTTCAGCCCATAATGTAAGTAGCCTTGTATGCATACTGAATAATCCATACCCAGAGGGTTGTTTGGATGGTAGCTGATAGATTTATGTTATATTGATTGAGAAAGTTTGAGAAAAGTAGCCCCCCAAACTACAGTAATGAGAAACAACCATAATGTGCATCAATGATTGCTTAGCTACAAAGGAAATATTGCTTCACCAACCTGATTCACCCTGGTACTAAAATGAATGTTTAATTCAAATGGACAAATTAAAGAGTACTGGCTTTCAGGACAAGGCTGAAATGATTTCTTTGAGAATCAGAGAGCAATATTTCTGAATGCCAATTTATTTCAAAAGTAAACTGATATCATTTCCAGACAACCATCTAGATCTCACTTGACTGGGATTTGGATGTCTATTTCACAAGGATTTTAGTTCTTGATGTTTAGCAGTGACATCACACTTTAAAAATCAGACTGGAAGAAGGGTTGTTTATTTACAGAGCACAGTTAATCATGTCTCTTGCAACCATAGCATCCATTTATAGTGCTTGGTATATAATAGATGCTTAATACATTTTCATTTACATCAATCAAGCAATCTTTCAGTATAAAAAAATACTACAATCTGGGAGAAGAGTGAAGATCGGCAAAATAGATGAAAGGAAGTAAAAAGTACAAACTTTCAGTCGTAAAATCAGAAAAAGTCATGGGATGGTAATATATAGCATAAGGAATGTAGTCAATAATATTTCAGCCACTTTGTATGGACTGTGGCTCCGATCATGAACTCCTTATTACCAAATTCAGACTCAAATTGAAGAAAGT
>SJYC01013141.1:0-21434 GCA_006408675.1 Madoqua kirkii | reverse complement strand
TGTATGGATGTAAGAGTTGGACTATAAAGAAAGCTGAGTATTGAAAAATTGATGCTTTTGAATTGTGGTGTTAGAGAAGACTCTTGAGAATCTTGGACAGCAAGGAGATCCAACCAATCCATCCTAAAGGAAATCAGTCTTGAATATTCATTGGAAGGATTGATGCTGAAGCTAAAACTCCAATACTTTGGCCTCATGATGTGAAGAACTGACTCATTTGAAAAAACTTTGATGCTAGAAAAGATTGAAGGTAGGAGGAGAAGGTTTCAACACATGGTTGGATGGCATCACCATCTCAATGGACATGAATTTGAGTAAACTCTGGGAGTTGATGATAGATGGGTCAACCTGGCATGCTTCAGTCCATGGTTTGCAAAGAATCAGACACAACTAAGCGACTAACACACACACACATGACCCATATACTAGGCCACCCCTACCCTACTGGCAATAATCCATTAAACTATGAACGATCACTTTATTACTGAAGAAGATCTGTGTTTCTGAAAGAGGGAACTCATTGAATAAAGGAAAGGTCAATAGTAATGTTCAGAAAGTGAAGCTGTCAAACTTTGATGTTTCATCATGCATCTGGTTTGTGGTGTGGTCACTGCAAAATGACTTGAGATATTACCTATTTTAGAAAGACACAAGTCAAAAATTCTCAAATCACCTCTTTAAAAAAATACTTAAACCTAATATTATATGACTTAAAACCAATGTTTGGGAGGATAAATGGATAAATGGCTGGATTGGTTTTTCATTACTGATTGATTAAACAGATATCATTATTTGTTCTTTTGACAAGCATTTAAGGAATGTTAATTATGGTTCAAGCACAGTGGCACAAAATGATATATTTTCTAGCCTAGAGATGAACAACTGAACTGAACTGAGGACATTTCACCCCAAAACAATGAATTTCACATTTTCCTCAAGAGCACATGGAAAATTCTCCAGGATATATCACATCCTGGGCCATATATCTATCCTTGCTACTGCTGCTAAGTCGCTTCAGTCATGTCTGACTCTGTGCGACCCCATAGACAACAGCCCACTAGGCTCCTCTGTCCCTGGGATTCTCCAAGCAAGAGTACTGGACTGGGTTGCCATTGCCTTCTCTATTATCTATCCTTAGTAAATTCAAAAAAATTGAAATCACTTCAAACATATTTTCTAATCACACTGCAGTAAGATTAGATGTCAACTATAGGAAAAAAAAAACTATTAAAAAATGCAAACATATGGAGGCTAAATAAGATGCTTCTGAATAACCAACAAATCATGGAAGAAATCAAAAAGGAAATCAAAATATGCATAGTAACAAATTAAAATGAAAACATGACAACCCCAAACCTTGGGAATTCAGTAAAAACAGTGCTAATGGGAAGGTTCATAGCATTACAAGCTTATCTCAAGAAACAAGAAAAAAATCAAACAAATAACCTAAATTTACCCCTAAAACAACCAGAAAAAGAAGAAATGAAGAACCCCAGAATTGGTAGAGGGAAAAAAATCATAAAAATTCAGGCGGAAGTAGATGAAAAAAAAAAACAAAGGAGACTATAGACAAAATCAAACAAAGCTAAAAGCTAGTTATTTGAGAAGATAAATGGACAAACAATTAGCCAGACTTGTCAAGAAAAAAAGGGAGAAGAATAAAATCAACAAAATCAGAAATGAAAATAGAGAAATCAGAACAGACAACACATAAATACAAAGGATCATAAGAGACTACTATCAGCAACTATATGCCAATAAAATGGACAACTTGGAAGAAACGGACAGATTCTTAGAAGAGTATAACCTTCCAAAAACTGAACCAGGAAGGAATAGAAAATCTTAACAGACTCATCACAAGCATGGAAATTGAAGGTGTAATAAAATGATCTTCCAACAAGCAAAAGCCCAGGACCAGATGGGTTCGCAGGTGAATTCTATCAAAAATTTAGAGAAAAGCTAATAACACCTATCCTACTCAAACTCTTCCAGAAAATTTCAGAGGAAGGTAAACTGCCAAACTCATTCTATGAGGCCACCATCACCCTAATACCAAAACCAAACCAAGATGGCACAAAAAAAAAAAAAAAAGGAAGAAAACTATAGGCCAATATCACTGATGAACATAGATGCAAAAAATCCTTAACAAAATTCTAGCAAACAGAATCCAAAAAACACATTAAAAAGATCATACACCATGACCAAGTGGGCTTTATCCCAGGGATGCAAGGATTCTTCAATATTCACAAATCAATCAATGTAATACACCACATTAACAAATTGAAAGATAAAAGCCATATGATTATCTCAATAGATGCAGAGAGAGCCTTTGACAAAATTCGACATTCATTTATAATAAAAAACCCTCTAGAAAGCAAACTTAGAAGGAACATACCTCAACATAATAAAAGTCATACATGACAAACCCATAGCAAACATCCTCAATGGCGAAAAATTGAAAGCATTTCCCCTAAAGTCAGGAACAAGACAAGGGTGCCAACTCTCACCACTACTATTCAACGTAGTTTTGGAAGTTTTAGCCACAGCAATCAGAGAACAAAAAGAAATAAAATAATCCAGATTGGAAAAGAAGTAGAACTCTCACTGTTTGCAGATGACATGACCCTCTACATAGAAAACCCTAAAGACACCACCAGACAATTACTAGAGCTAATCAATGAAAAACAAAGTTGCAGGATATAAAATTAATGCACAGAAATTCCTTGCATTCCTATACAGTAACAATGAGAAAACAGAAAGAAATTAAGGAAACAATCCCATTCACCATTGAGATGAAAATAATAAAATACTTAAGAATAAATCTTGTTAAAGAAGCAAGACCTAGAGATGCATTACAGAGAATGGTCTCCCAGATGGAATGCACATTTTTCAGGGGAGGTGCTAGCAATGAAGGAGGAATCATTGGGGACAGTAAAGTCCTTATAAAAGTATTACCAATTAGACATTTATGCCAGAAACTTTAACGATTAGCTTTCTAAACTCTTAAAGCATGCTATTGAGATGGGACTTATCCTTATTTTACAAGAAACTTAAATTCAAAGTAAACAAGTTATTTGCCTAAGGTCATGGAACTTATGAATAGTCAACCATGAATTTGAAACATGTCTTCCAAATTGTAAAGACTGTTACTTCTTACTATACTATATATCATCCCTTCAAGTTTTTCACAGTCAAGTTATGCAGTTATCTTGTTCCTTGTTCATCCCTCTCTCTAGCATGCAACCTCAAGAACAGGAATCTGTCCTACTCATTGCTGTATTTCCATTGTTTAGATCAGTATGTAGCATAGACTTGGCACTTATTAACATTTGTTGAATTAATCTAATATATATATTAATATATCAAAACTTGTTTTATTATCATTCTTATTATAACCTAGGTCAAAGAGGGGTGCGTGCATTCTAGTGAGGGCTGTGCAAAGCAATATATTAGATGAATATAATTTCTTTTTGTATGTCATTCATCTTTTTTACTTTTATTTTTGTGTTTTATATGTACATGAAATATTGGATGGGCTTCCCAGGTGTCTCACTGGTAAAGAATTAGCCTACTGATGCCAGAGACACAGGAGATGCAAGGTCAAGAAGGTTCCCTGAAGGAGGAAATGACAACCCGCTGCATATTCTTGCCAAAATATCTCAGGGACAGAAGAGCCTGGCAGACCACAATCTTGGGGTCACAAAAGAGTCAGACATGACTGTACACAGATGCATGAAAATATTGGTACAACAGCATATATATGGAATTTATATGTTAATAAATATATTTGGAGTACAAGATTAATACCTGTTACTGATAGATGTGTATTATTAAAAATGTTTGGAAAACTCAATCCAGAGGGAGAAATAGGCATATAAGTAGATATGTATTATTTATGAAATGTGATGGGTATGTCTATATAAATTAGTTTAGGTGCAATAGGAAGAGCGTGACTATTTTTTCCTGGTTTTGCAGTGATGATGATGGTGGGGCAGGGGTTATTAGTGAAACAGATAGCTAGTAAACAATTCTCAGAGTAAGCATATTTAAACATGGAATCCTGTAGGATGGACTGGTTTTTTAGACACAGAGAAAATGACATTTGCAAAGGCATAAAGATATAAAAATCCTTTAGAATCTTGCTGTAGTAGTCTAGGAGGCTAGAAGGTAGGCATTGACCTCATGCTGAGCATTTTGACCTTTACCCTGAAGGTCATGGAATGAGAAAAAATTCTAAGCAGCAAATATTAAATGATGAACCAGGGACTAGATTTTAGAGTCCTTTATAATCACAATTAAGAAGTTTGGACTTCGTGTTTTAAGAAAAAGGGAGCCACTGAAGAATTCCAAGCTGGGTGCCACATGATAAATATGTATTTTAGGTAAAAGATCATTGTAGTAACCCAGTGAAGGATGGGTGGTAAGGAGGAAAGCTGGGGGCAAAATCATTTTCATGTGATTTCAGCTACTGATTTTTTAAAAAGCTTTCAATCAGACGATTTTTTAATTATTTAGTTTCTTACTTATTTTTGGCTGTGCTGGGTCTCTGTCGCTGCTCAGGCTTTTCTCCAGTTGCAGTGAGCAGAGGCTACTCTTCATGTGGTATGCAGGCTTCTCATTGTGGTGGCTTCTCTTACTGTGGAGGACAGGCTCCAGGGGAGTGGGCTTCAGTAGCTGCAGCACACAGGTTCAGTGGTTATAGCTCATGGACCTGATAGTGTGTGGGCTCCAGTAGCTGTGGCACCAAGCTTGAGTTACTCCACGGCACGTGGGGTCTTCTCAGATCATGGATAAAACTCATGTCCCCTGCATTGGCAGGTGGATTCTTATCCACTGTACTACCAGAGAAGTCCCCAATCAGATAATTTTTAAAGATAACTTTAAAATGACCCCTTGAAGCAGGTGAATCAAATGTCTTCTCTCTGTGTTGTTGCCTATTGTGTACATCCAATGAAGAATTAATGCTTTTGAACTGGGTGTTGGAGAAGACTCTTGAGAGTCCCTAGGGCTGCAAGGAGATCCAATCAGTCCATTCTAAAGGAGATCAGTCCTGGGTGTTCTTTGGAAGGAATGATGTTAAAGCTGAAACTCCAAAACTTTGGCCACCTCATATGAAGAGTTGACTCATTGGAAAAGACTCTGATGCTGGGAGGGATTGGGGGCAGGAGGAGAAGGGGACGACCGAGGATGAGATGGCTGGATGGCATCACGGACTCGATGGACGTGAGTTTGAGTGAACTCCAGGACTTGGTGATGGACAGGGAGGCCTGACGTGCTGTGATTCATGGGGTCACAAAGAGTTGAACATGACTGAGCGACTGAACTGAACAAATATTTTTTCCTATTGCCCCCGTGCCACTGTAGTACAATTCGGCCTCAATTCTTTCTGTTCTGTTGCCCATTAATTTAGATAAAACTATTGAGTTACTGTTTTAAGTAATTCCCTCATTCACTGCAATTGGTCTGTCAGCTTCCCTCTATGCTCTTTGAAACCAATGCCCACTTAAGTTCTCTATTGTTCGATGACTAGCTTGTTTGATGACCTTACAAGAAAGCAATATTATCTCTATCCTAGTGCCTAAAAAATCCCTATGTACGTCTACCATGCAACACAATAATAAAGATATATATATATATATATATTTTTTTTTTTTTTAATTGGTGGAAGCAGGGAACTTATATGAAGTAGAACCCATGAAATTCTCAAGTGACAGTCTGATATACTGCTTCTATCTTTGGTCACCATCATGCAGAAAGGATATTGTATAATTAAAAGATAGGTATAATAATACTAATTAGCAAGAAGTTGTGCAAGAAGTGACTGTTTTTAATTTCACAACAAGTTCTTCAGCTTTATGCATATCTTAGATTTTGGACGGATGCTGATAAAGGCATGTCGACGTGATTAACTGGTTGTGGGACTGACATATTTGGTGTGAATGACTCTACAGGTTGCCTTGATAGTTTGTAAATTCTGTTTATGAACGTACAGGTCTTTGGTATCAAGGTGTTGCCATGAGCTAGACTGCTGCCCCATAATCTAGATGAGTCATTAAACTGAGAATTTTTCTTTTAATCTTCTCTCTGCCAGTCTTGTCATCATAGTACTGTTTGCAAAACTTATGTTCAGCCAACCGCTATTAGGGAACGAACGAAAGGAAGGGGACTTATTTAACTGACACAAAAGAGCTCTGAGAATCTCGTTTCCCCAACCTCATTCTGCCTAAATTACCATACAATGAACATGCATTTATTTTTGTAATAATAATTAGCAGTATTGCAGCTCATATTTCCAAGATCAGTAATATTTCATCCTTAAATCTCTAAGGCTCAGCAAGGTAGGTCAGCATTCTTTCCTTATAAAAAATTCAGAAACTGAGGCACAATGGGGTTAAAATGGTTATGATTTACTCCTAGTCACAGTGCTGGGATTAAAGCCCAGGAGAAGAGACCCAATTCTGGGCTCCAACCAATAAGCACTACTCCCTCCATGCATGAGTTTTGGGGTTTGTATTAATTTTAGCTTATGACAGTGTGACTGCTACCTAAGAGTAATTTTCTATAGATCTGAGAAATTTTCAAATCCATCATTGAGCACCTTTCTAAAGTTATTTCTACTGTTTTTGGCTTTGTAATTTATCTTTAAATGCCCATAGACATTGAAAGCACATAAATCTAGAAACTACTAACATGTACAACAATGTTTTTCTTGCACATTTTTTGGACATAAGAATTAGCTTAACAAAATAGAGAAAATAAAGTCAAGTTGTAAAGAGCAAAAAATTACAACAAAAAATATTTCCTTAAAACTTAGTCAAAATAAGCAGTGCTACAGATACCAAAATGTGCTATGAATACATAGATCTTAAATACTTCAGTAAATACCTCTTTTTCTTTTTTGAGTTTATTCAGGACCCATACCAAACCTTAAATGTTCTATGTTTATCAACATATTAGAATTTTCTCATTTCAGTCAATGGTTTGTTTTATTTCTATTTAACTTCTTTTAAAGCTGTGGTTTTTCTGGTAGTCATGTGTGGATGTGAGGGTTGGACCATAAAGAAGGCTGAGCTCTGAAGAACTGTTGCTTTTGACCTGTGGTGTTGGAGAAGACTCCTTTGGACTGTAAGGAGATCATACCAGTCAATCCTAAAAGAAGTCAATACTGAATAGTCATTGGAAGGACTGACACTGAAGCTGAAGCTCCAATTCTTTGGCTACCTGATGCGAAGAGCTGACTCATTAGGAAAGACCCTAATGCTGGGAAAGATTGAGGGCAGGAGGAGAAAAGGATGACAGAGGACGAGATGGTTGGATGGGATTACTGACTGCATGGACATGAGTTTGAGCAAGCTCCGGGAGATGGTGAAGAACAGAGAAGCCTGGTGTGCTGTAGTCCATGGAGTCGCAAAGAGTTGGACATCACTGAGCAACTGAACAACAGCAACCTTTTCTTAAGAAAGACTCCAAATGGTTTTGATACCTGGGAAGACTGTCGAAAGAAAACAGTCATTAAAACAAAACCAGAAATTCTACCTACTAGTTTTTTGCATAGCAACTGATTCTTCCTGCTAGCTATCCCTGTCAGGCAAGTCTTCATTTCTCAGGATAACTAGGCCATGGACATATTTGTTAGGGCCTTTTTAATTGGGTAGCTTGGGGCCTATGTGTAGATGTCTGATTGTTGCTAATGTACAGTGAAGTATGAAGATTCTTGCTGCTTGATATTTCTCATCATTCCTTATTTTCTCATGGGATAGATGTATATTATATTATTTTTATTAAACTTGGGAAGTTGTTCTAGTATAGTCAGCTTTGTTACAGACTTAAAAAAAGGAGTAAAAGATAGATGCTATATAATTTAAACTTTTTTTTCCTACTCCCAGTTTTTCACTATACAATTATTTGAGATTCTAAGTTAATGTTCATAGTCTATGTGTACATTATATGAACTGCAGTATTTCAGTTGGTCTCTGTTCCCCAGTGAATAATGTCAGCATGTTGGAAGAATCCAAAGACTTAGATTAGTAGATATGTGCAACGCATTTCAATACAACATACATTTATTGAACGTGTAATATCCAATGCAGTGAGACAGAAAGTTACAAATAGGATGCAGCCTTTGAGGTCAGGAAATTTACTGTTGATTCAATATTCATTCAACAAATATGTATTGAGCACTTACTATATGACAGGCACGATTAAAAGCATTGAGAATAAAAGTCATAAAAAAAACACTGAAAAATACCTGCCCTGAGGAATCTTACAGTCTAATGCAGAGATATTGACACTAAAGAAATAAGGAAAATATCCAGTGTTGATAAGTGCTATGCCAAAAAAAAAAAGTGAAGATTTATATAGAGTGATAGTGAGAGGTGTTTTAGGAAGGAAGTTTAATCACTGCTCTTAGTATCTTATAAGATTAGAGTTGGGAGCTCAAGGATAACTGAGGAGTCCTGGGCTTCTTATGGTATAAACAGAAATGAAGGCATAACGAGAGTAATCTGGATGATCTCAAGGCAAACTAAAGTGGTAAAACCTTGGGCATTGCCAGAGAGGGAAGGGTATCTATCTTTCTATTTTCCCAGAAACAATCAGAGATCTACTCCTGCCTCTCCTGAACTTCAGAGTGGCAAGGATAATGTGAACCTAGAGAAAGGGGGACTTGTCTGCATTATCTTAAGTTCTTGAATTCTCCCTTTCCTCCTGTGGATGGAAGTTTGGGAAATGAGAGTGATCTATCTTAGTCCTGTGAATTTAAACATCATGTTTGCACCTGAGTGCAATACATGACAGAAGTTGCTGACTTCTATGATAGAAATGCAAACACAGCACATGGGAGTGAAGAGGAAACAAAGATTCACCCTTCCTGGAAGTCTTCACAGAGGAATTGGCATCCTTATGAATTAGTACTTGTAACCACTATCTTTATTTTGAAGATGATAACTTTCTTCTACAGTCTGCCAGATATTCTTTCCCAGCCACATAGTAAGGAAGTGACTCTGTAGCAGTTTTCCAAACTCATGTGTTCCAAAAATCTACTTGAGGGAACAAATGCCTTCTGTAATGTGAACCCAATTGCAGATGAGTATACAGAAATGCTATCTAATGTTCCAAGTTTGATAAGCTGTACACATGATTGAAAAACCTTGAATATTTTGGCTGATAATATTCTTAATCATCACTAGTATGAATTTTTGTTTCATTTGTGCAATAAGATCGAGGTTAGTATCTGTGTCCAGAATAAATTTAAAATCAGATTTATTTCCATAAAATAAAAGCTATGTCACTAGAAACTAGATCAAGGTTAATCATAACAGCTATTATTTATTGCATGCTAATTGCTTTGCACACATTATCACTTTGCCTCATAGAGCTCTACAAAGGGAATATTCTCATTTCCATTTTAGAGATGAGTTTCTCTTAAAAAAGATGTTAAATGACTTACCCAAGACCACACACTTAGTATGTGATAGGACTTAAATTTGACCCCCAATACTATTTTTTCAACCATATCACACTGCCAAGAAGGGTGTCCCAAATGTTAAAACTGCATCAATTGGTTTACAACACTGTGTATTGCTAATACATGAATAGTAGAAACAATGATAACAATAGGCTAATATCACTAATGAATATAGATGCAAAAATCCTCAACAAAATACTAGCAAACAGAATCCAACAACACACTAAAAGGATCATACAATATGATCAGGTGGGATTTATCCCAGAGATGCAAAGATTCTTCAATATATGCAAATTAATTAATGTGATATGCCACATTAACAAATTAAAGAATAAAACCATATGATCATCTCAATAGATACAGAGAATGCTTTTGACAAAATTCAACACCATTTATGATAAAAACCCTCTAGAAAGTGGGCATAGAATCTACCTCAACATAATAAAGGCCATATATGGCAAGCCCACAGCAAATATCCTTCTCAATGGTGAAAAATGGAAAACATTTCCTCAAAGATCAGAAACAGTACAAGGATGTCCACTCTCACCACTATTATTAAGAATAGTTTTGTAAGTCCTAGCCACAGCAGTCAGAGAAGAAAAAGAAATGAAAAGAGTCAAATAAATTGGAAAAGAAGTAAAACTGTCACTATTTGCAGATGACACAATACTATACTTAGAAAATCTTGAAGATGCCACTAGAGCTAATGCTACCAGAGCAAATCATTAAATTGAAGAAAGTTGCAGGATTCAAAGTTAACACAGAAATCTCTTGCATTCTTATGCACTAACAACAAAAGATGAGAAATAAATTAAGGAAGCAATCCCATTTATCATCACACCATAAAGAATAAAATACCTAAGAATAAGCCTACATAAGGAGGCAAAAGACCTGTACTCAGAAAACTGTAAGATGCTGATTAGAGAAATCAAAGATGAAACAAATAGGTGAAGAGATATACCATGTTCTTGGATTAGAAAAATCAATATTTTCCAAAGGACTATAGTACCCAAAGCAATCTACAGATTCAAAGCTGTTTCTGTCAAATTACCAATAGCATTTTTCACAGAATTAGAACAAAAAATTTTACAATTTGCATAAAAACACAACAGACTCCAAATAGCCAAAGCAATGTTGAGGGGGAAAAAATGTATAATAAAGCTGGAGGAATGAGGATTCCTAAATACAGTAATCAAGAGAGTATGATACTGGCACAAAAACAGAAATATAGATCAATGGAACAGAATAGAAAACCCAAAGACAAACCATTACATTTATAGCCACATAATTTTTGACAAAGGAGGCAAGAATATACAATGGAAAAAAGATAGTCTTTTCAGTAAATGTTGCTGGAAAAATTGGACAATTACATGTAAAAGAATGAAATTAGAACACTCCCTTACATCATTCACAAAATAAACCTAAAATGGGTTAAAGACATAAATGTAACGCTAGACATTAAAAATCTCCTTGAGGAAAACATAGGCAGAACACACTTTAACATAAATCACAGTCACATGCTTTTTGACCCACCTCTTAGAGTAATGAAAATAAAAACAGAAATAAACAAATGGGACCTAATGAAATTTAAAAGTTGTTGCACAGTAAAGGACACCATAAACAAGATAAAAAGACAGCCCTTCAAATAGGAGAAACTATTTGCAAATGAAACAACTGACACTTTATTAATCTCCAAAATATACAAATAGCTCAATATTGAAGGAGCAAATAAACCAATCAAAAAGTGGACAGGAGACCTAAATAGAAATTTCTCCAAAGAAGACACAAAGATGGATGACAAACACAGGAAAAGATGCTCAATATCAATAATTTTCAGAGAAATGTAAATCAAAGCCACAATGAGGTACCACCTCACATTGGTAAGACGGTCCATCATCAAAAAGTCTACAAATAATAAATGCTAGAGAGGGCGTGGCAAAAAGGGAACCCTCTTGCACTGTCGATGGTACTGCAAATTGATGTAGCCACTATGGAGAAGAGTGTAGAGATTCCTTAAAAATCCAGAAATAAAACTACCGTATGACAACAATCCTACTACTGGGTATATACCCTAAGAAAACCATAATTCTAAAAGATATATGCACCCCAATATTCATTGCAGAACAATTTACAATAGCTAGGACACGGAAGCAACCTAAATATCCATCAACAGAGGAAAGGAAAAAGAAGATGTGGTGCACATATACAATGGACTATTCAGTTCAGTTCAGTTCAGTTCAGTCGCTCTGTCATGTCTGACTCTTTTCGACCCCATGAATCGCAACACGCCAGGCCTCTCTGTCCATCACCAACTCCTGGAGTTCACTCAGATTCACGTCCATCAAGTCAGTGATGCCATCTCATCCTTTGTCGTCCTCTTCTCCTCCTGCCCCCAACCCTTCCCAACATTAAAGTCCTTTCCAGTGAGTCAACTCTTCGCATGAGGTGACTAAAGTACTGGAGTTTCAGCTTTAGCATCATTCCTTCCAAAGAAATCCCAGGGCTGATCTCCTTCAGAATGGACTGGTTGTATCTCCTTGCAGTCCAAGGGACTCTCAAGTGCTCAGCCATAAAATGGAATGGAATTGTGCAATTTGCAGAGATGTGAATGGAACTAGAGAGTATCATACAGAGCAAAGTAAGTGAGAAAGAAAAACAAATAACATATATTAATGCATATATGCAGAATGTAGAAAAATGGTATAGATGAACTTACTTGCAAAGCAGAAATAGAGACACAGGCATAGAACAAATATATGGATCATAAGCAGGGGAAAGGTGGAGGTAGGAGAACGGGACTGAGATATATATATATATGCATACACACACCACTATGTATAAAATAAGTAACTAACAAGGATCTATAGCACAGCACAGCAAACTCTACTCTTGCTTTGTGGTGACATAAATGGGAAGGAAATTCAAAAAAGAGGGGATATATGTATACATGTAGCTGATTCACTTTGCTGTACAGCAGAAACTAACATTTTAAATCAATTACATTCCAATAAACATTTTTTTTAAAAAATAGGCTGATGTTTCAAGTTCCTTCACAGATAAGTTGGCCTATTACCTTATACTGTTACTGTTAAGCCACTTCAGTCATGTCCGACTCTGTGAAACCCCATAGATGGCAGCCCACGAGGCTCCCCCCATCCCTGGGATTCTCCAGGCAAGAACACTGGAGTGGGTTGCCATTTCCTTCTCCAATGCAGGAAAGTGAAAAGTGAAACTGAAGTCGCTCAGTCATGTCTGACTCTTAGCGACCCCATGGACTGCAGCCTACTAGCCTCCTCGGTCCATGGGATTCTCCAGGCAAGAGTACTGAAGTGGGGTGTGATTGCCTTCTCCTAGCTATTTCTACCACTATCACTACTAAAAATAGTAAGGGATCTCAGAAATTATTTGTTACAACCAATAGTTGTAGAACATATTTGTTTTACTGAAAATCTCTGAAAGTAATTCCAGATGTAAATAGGGGATCCATCACTTAAATGGAAGTTTCTATAAAACTAATTTGACTCTACAAGGAGACTTGTCGTTTAACTTGGTGGAATACTGTTAAAGAGTGCCATGATGTATCAGCTTTGGATACCCAGGCCTGTTTTTTGTTTCATTCTTTGCATACATTTTTAAAATGAAACACAGCAATGCAGGTAAGTGTATTTTACAATACTATCTCACATTTGCCCTGCCCTACAAATTGTTTGGGTAAACTCCAGGAGTTGGTGATGAACAGGGAGGCCTGGCATGCTGCAATTCATGGAGTCACAGAGAGTCGGACACGACTGAGCAACTGAACTGAACTGAACTGAACAAACTGTTTGCAGAGTCTGTTCATTTGCTTTACATAAAGGTACTAGGTTTGCAGCAAGAATTATCTCAGATTTTAAATATGGGAGCTAAATAGCAGTTTAAATAATCTGGCAAAGTTGCACATCCAGTGAACGATGGAGCTCATCATTAAGCTCAAGTTTTTTCATAAGCAGGTCAGCAGTCTTTCTTTACAGCATGTTATTTCAGGGTCTTACAGAATCTTAATTCATCATTTGTTTCAACAGAACATTAACTGTCCCATTCATCACAGTACAATAATCATGATTCAAGGTACATGCTAATAGTGGTCTTTCCAAGCTGATTTGTTTATTGTCTCATATCTTGCTCTGAGTTGGTTACTATGGCAACAGGCACTATAGAAATGCACAAGATAAATAATGGATTATGAATCTTCACAGGTGTCCAGCTTGGGTATCTTTAATGAAAAGCCACTTTGAAATTGAAAGAATATTTCTCATATATATGTTATGACCTGCATACTGAAATCATTCACTTATAAATAGGCATGCCTATCTTCAAAAGGCCAGGTGAGTTCTCCTCAAGTTCAGAAAAACACTTTAGGAAAGTTCTTTCAGCTTTAAACTTGGCAGAATAATTAAGCTAGTTTTCCTTTATTCCTTTTAAAGTTGTCAAGCCTAAAAGCCTCAAAAATACCTGATGGGCTCATTGTTTGTTTTGTCCTTCTCAGTTCTAGTCAGATGTGGTTCAACATTTGCACTATTACAAGCTTTGTTGTGTCTTGATACAGACATTTCATGAACAAATTTTAAAGGAAATTTGGCAAATGATAGTATCTATAGATGAGGAGGTCCAGGAAAGTGAAGAGACACATTCAATTTGTATACAGGACAGCTAAAGGAGCAAGGTATACTCCATGAAAATTAGAGATATCACGAAACATTTCATGCAAATATGGGCACAATAAAGGACAGAAATGGTCCGGACCTAACAGAAGCAGAAGATATTAAGAAGAGGTGGTAAGAACATAGAAGAGCTGTATTAAAAAATCTTCATGACCCAGATAACCATGATTGTGTGACACTCGCCTAGAGCCAGACATCCTGGAATGTCAAATCAAGTGGGCCTTAGGAAGCATAACTATGAACAAAGCTAGTGGAGGTGATGGAATTCCAGTTGAGCTATTTCAAATCCTAAAAGATGATGCTGTGAAAGTGCTGTACTCAATAAGCCAGCAAATTTGGAAAGCTCAGTGGCTGTCTCTTATACACATCTCATCATTTGTTTCAACAAGCATAACTATGAACAAAGCTAGTGGAGGTGATGGAATTCCAGTTGAGCTATTTCAAATCCTAAAAGATGATGCTGTGAAAGTGCTGTACTCAATAAGCCAGCAAATTTGGAAAGCTCAGTGGTGGCCACAGGACTGAAAATGATCAGGTTTCATTGCAATCCCAAAGAAAGGCAATGACAAAGAATGCTCAAACTATCACACAATTGCACTCATCTTACCTGCTAGTAAAGTAATGTTCAAATTTCTCCAAGCCAGGCTTCAACAGTATGTGAACCATGAACTTCCAGATGTTTAAGATGGTTTTAGAAAAGGCAGAGGAACCAGAGATCAAATTGCCAGCATCCATTGGATCACTGAAGAAGCAAAGGAGTTCCAGAAAAACCTCTGCTTCTGCTTTATTGACTATGCCAAAGCCTTTGACTGTGTGGATCACAACAGGCTGTGGAAGATTCTTAAAGAGATGGGAAAACCAGACCACCTGACCTGCCTCTTGAGAAATCTGTATGCAAGTCAGGAAGCAACAGTTAGAACTGGACATAGAACAATAGACTGGTTCCAAATTGGGGAAGGAGTATGTCAAGACTGTATATTGTCACCCTGCTTAATTAACTTATATGCAGAGTATATCATGAGAAATGTGGACTGGATGAAGCACAAGCTGGATTGACAGGAGAAATATCAATAATACCAAATAAGCAGATGAAACCACCCTTATGGCAGAAAGCAAAGAAGAACTAAAGACCCTCTTGATGAAAGTGAACAAAGAGAGTGAAAAAGCTGGCTTGAAACTCAATTCAGAAAACTAATATCATGATATCTGTTTCCATCACATCATGGCAAATATATGGGGGAACAATAAAACAGTGACAGAATTTATATTTTGGAGCTCCAAAATCACTGCAGATGGTGACTGCAGCCATGAAATTAAAAGATGCTTTTTCCTTGTAAGAAAAGTTACTACCAACCTAGACAGCATATTAAAAAGCAGAAACATTGCTTTGTCAACAAAGTCTCATCTAGTCAAAACAATGGTTTTTCCAGTAGTAATGTATGGATGTGAGAGTTGGACTATAAGGAAAGTTGAGTGCTGAAGCATTGACGCTTTTGAACTGGTGTTGAAGAAGACTCTTGAGAGTCCCTTGGACTACAAGGTGTTCCAACCAGTCCATCCTAAAGGAAATCAGTCCTCAATATTCATTGGAAGGACTGATGCTCAAGCTGAAACTCCAATACTTTGGCAACCTGATGTGAAGAACTGACTCATTGGGAAATAAGCCTGATGGTAGGAAAGATTGAAGGTAGGAGGAGAAGGGTATGACAGAGGATAAGATGGTTGGATGGCATCACCAACTCAATGGACATGAGTTTGAGTAAGCTCTAAGAGTTGGTGATGGACAGGGAATCCTGGCATGCTGCTGTCTATGGGGTTGAAAAGAGTCAGACACGACTGAGCAACTGAACTGAACTGATCTGATACTTTACCCGGGGGAGAAAAGATGAAAGAGCAATGGGAGCCATGAGAGCTGCTTCAAGGGTTTAAAGACTCATCACTTAAAGAGTAAACTTATTCTGCAGCTCCCTACAGTGCAAAAATAGGACCAAAGCATAGAAGTGACAAGGAGGCAGGTTTTTGGCTTCCCTGTGGAAAGTGACTTTGCAATGTTTATAGCTTGCCAAGATAGAAATGACTGCTTTGTGATGCAGTGAGCTCCTAGAGATGATCCTTGGAGGTTGAGATGCTTGGCAAAGAAAACTGCTAGCATTCCATCAGCATTAACATCATTCTTGGAGAAGAATAGTGAATATTTATTTTGTTCCCATATGTTTTCCATATTTTAGCTCATTTAATTCTCTTGAAAAACCTTAAGGAGTAGACATAATTAATTATATAAACAAGGAAACTGAAGGACAACAAAATTAAGTTACCCAAGGACACTAGACAGGTTAGTTAATTTGAGATTCAAACCCAAATAACTTGGCTCTACCACCCAAGCTGCTAACTGCTGTGCCTCGAGGATAGTTAAATTGAGTGGTGCTTTGGCTCTGTGTGACTCTAAATGTTTCTAAATAGTCAGTCTCAAGACCTTGTACCTATCAATAGCCTCACTTTTTTTTACCAGTGATGTTACATCCTATAAGTATGTTATTGTTCAGTCGCTCAGACATATCTGACCCTTTGCCACCTCATGGATGATGGCAGCACGCCAGACTTCACTGTCCTTCACCATCTCCTGGAGCTTACTCAAACTCATGATCACTGGGTCAGTGATGCCATCCAACCATCTCATCCTCAGTCATCACTTGTCTTCCTGCCTTCAATCTTTCCCAGCATCAAGGTCTTTTTTAATGAGCTAGCTCTTCACATCAAGTGGCCAAAGTATTGGAGTTTCAGCTTCAGCATCAGTCCTTCCAATGAATGTTGAGGACTGAGTTCCTTTAGGATTGACTAGTTTGGTCTCCTTCCAGTCAAAGGGACTCTCAAGAGTCTTATCCAACACCATAGTTCAAAAGCATCAATTCTTCGATTCAGCCTTCTTTATGGTCCAGCCCTCACATCCACACATGACTACTGGAAAATCCATGGCATTGACTTGATGGGCTTCTGTTGGCAATGTAATGTGCCTGCTGGGGACTATGCTGCCCAGGTTTGTCATGGCTTTTCTTCCAAGGAGCAAGCGTCTTTTAATTTCATGGCTGCAGTCACCATTCATAGTGATTTTGGAGCCCAAGAATATAAAGTCCGTCACTGTTTCCATTGTTTCCCCATCTATTTGCTGTGAAATGATGGAATCGTATGTCATGATGTTCGTTTTTTGAATGTTGAGTTTGAAGCCAGATTTTTCATCTTCTTCTTTCACCTTCATCAAGAGGCTCTTTGTTCCTCTTCTCTTTCTGCCATAAGTGTGGTGTCATCTGCATATCTGAGGTTATTAATATTTCTCTTGGCAATCTTGATTCTAGTTTGTGTTTCATCCAGCCCAGCAGTTTGCATGATATACTCTGTATATAAGTTAAATAAACAGGGTGAAAGTATACAGCCTTGATGTACGCCTTTTCTATTTGGAACCAGTCTGTTGTTCCATGTCCGGTTCTAATTGTTGCATCTTGACCTGCATACAGGTTTCTCAGGAGGCAAGTAAGGAAGTCTGGTATTCTCATATCTTGAAGAATTTCCCACAGTTTTTTCTAATCCACACAGTCAAAGGTTTTAGCATACTTAATGCAGCAGATTTTTTTTTTCTGGAATTATCTTGCTTTTTCTTTGATACGATGAATGTTGGCACTTTGATCTCTGATTCTTCTGCCTTTTCGGAATCCAGCTTGAACATCTGGAAGTTCACAGTTCACGTATTGCTGAAGCCTGGCTTGTAGAATATTGAGCATTACTTTGCTAGCATGTAAGATGAGTGCAATTGTGCAGTAGTCTGAACATTCTTTGCCATTGCCTTTCTTTGAGATTGGAATGAAAATTGACCTTTTCCAGTCCTCTGGCCACTGCTGAGTTTTTCAAATTTGCTGGCGTATTGAATGCAGCATTTTCACAGCACTATCTTTTAGGATTTGAAATAGCTCAGCTAGAATTTCATCACCTCCTCTAGCTTTGTGCTTAGTGATGTTTCCTAATGCCCACTTGACTTCACAATCCAGAATGTTTCTGACTCTAGGTGAGTGATCACACCATTGGGGTTATCTGGGTCATGAAGATCTTTTTTGTATAGTTCTTCTGTGTATTCTTGCCACCTCTTCTTAATAAGATGCATATGTTTTAAGTATATGCAATGTCTAAAATTCAACTAGATACTAAAGGTATAACTACTATCATTGTGTGTGTTGGAGAAGCACTCTGAGAAATGTGGGCATTAAAATGATTTATTATAGGTATGTGCTTCAAGCCTCTGTCTTCTCTCTCTGCTTTTGTTTTCTATTGCCACTTTCTCCTGAGACAGTTTATCTTCCTTCATGGCTTTATATGATCTACATGTTGATAACTCCTCAAATTTAAATCTCAACCCCTGACTTCCAGATGCATCTATATACTTGACTATTTATCACTGATGTCTAACTACTGGTGTTCAAAGCACATTCTTGCCAAATTTATCAATGCTTTGTGTGTATAGACTTTTACCATATATATATATATATATATACACATACATAGTTATTTTATTAGTTTTGCATTTCTGCATTATCTTGATACATAATAAATATGATTTTACAAGCTAGACTTTCATTTTCCAGTGCATTAACTCAAACCACTTTTTCCAAAAGTTAAGTGCCAGTTATTTTCAAATACTCTTTCTACCTTTGTAATTGAATGTGTACCCTCTACAAGATATGTTTCACAGGTAGACTGAAATGTAATAAGACATAATAGGCCATTGTTCTAGACCCTCTTTGTTCTTATTGTGTAATAAAATAATTACCATTTTGGAGAAAATGAGATATTATACCTAAAAAGCTTGGGAATACATTAATCTTGTAGCAATGCATAACTCTGAAATCAGACATGTCTGAGTTTACTTTGTCATGTAATAGTACGTAACTCTAAACATGCTGCTACATCTGAGACGCATTTCCTGATTTACAAATTGGGCATAATCTTAGGAGATTCTATAGGATGGAAACAAAATATCCAGAGCATAGGGTTTGTCACATAGTAGACTTAAAAAAATTGTCCATCCTGCCCTCTCAGCTCTCACTAATGTTTGATCACCCCAAAGAATATTCTTTTGTTACAGAGTTATAAGTGAAGGAGTTGAATGAGAATGGATGGATGAAATGAAATCTTGACATTTTGGTTTAGTGAGTTCTGTATCCTTAAACTCTTAGCTATTTTTTTCCCTTCAGAAACACTTTGTTTATTGCATAAACTAAAAACTTAGCTGCTTTACATTCATACGTTGTGACTTATTTTGACTGCTATTAACCTATCAAATATTCTCCTTTAGGTGTGATTTTAAACGATTGTTGTTTTTCTGGATTTTCTCAGGGCCTGGAAGTCAAATCTTATTTTGGATAAGATGCTGCCAAATTTATATGGAGGCCAATAAGAAAATAGGATATGCAAAACAAATATTACTTCACAGGTAAATTTTGAAGTCAGAAATACTTCATTTTCTGTCTCCATCTGCGTTGTTTGTGTCAGAATATCCAGAAGATGATGAGCAACTGAAAGTGAATCCAGATTCTCTCCAACTCCTGGGCAGTTTAAGTTGATAACTTCAGAAATGTAATGAGGAACTCAAATTCAGAAAGAAAGGAACAGATCTCTAACTTCAGTTTTGTGTGGATTTTCAGAGAAAACAAAAAAAGGATTTGCAGGTTTGGCTTTTGCTCAAGTTACATTTAGCATGTTGGTATGAGAACAAATGTGACAATTAAAAACAACCAAATGGTTACCTAGTTTAGAGAGCCAGAAAGGGAAAAAATAGAAAGTAACACCTTCTGTGGAAGAAAAAGAACAAATGCAAGGCTAGATATGGGACTGGCTCAACAAAGTTCTTTTTCCAATACAAAATGCCTTGGAAACGGGTAGCAAATATTACGAGCTCGACAGAATATATTCTCTGATTTTTCTTCCTATGCCTCAGAAAAAAGACAAACAGGCAAATCAGGCAGTATACACGTTGGCTTTTCTTTCTCTGTCTCTCATCCAGGTCACTTTTCCATTGCCATCATCCCCAACCCCAGCCCAAATACACACTCTTTATTATTCATCTCAATAGATACAAATTTCACTCAAGAGTCATGAGACTGCATTTTGCCCTGAGTATGCCATAAAACAATAAATTTATCCCAGTGTTTATCCAGTGTTTTCCTAATTGTGGCCTAAGAACTGTATACAGCAGAATCACCTGGAGTTTGTATTGATTCTCTGGCTCCACCCTTAACTTTCTGAATGATCTTTGAGGATGGAACCTAACAATCTATCATTTAAACAAGCATTCCCAGTGATTACATTCAAGTTGGAAATCACATCACCTAATGATTTAAACTTAATATGATTCAAATTACTGAGTTTCCCCTCTTCCAATGACAGTTTTAACAGCAAGGACAGACTAAATTTCTGGACTAGATGCTGGCAGATAAGAGACCGAAGCCCGGCTCCAGCACTTCTGGAGCATGTGCTCTGGTTCTTTGTTATCTGAGGCTAACTCAGGTGCCTGATAGGAAAACAGCGTGCAATGGAAAATCCTTTGGAAACTGTATATCTGTACACAAGTTTAAAGTATTTTTACATTATTTTCATTATACCTAAAAGACCATTTCTGAAGATGCCTCAAAGAGTATAGAGGGTTTAGTAAAAGAGGAAAGAGCTTGTTTGATAGATGAAAGATTAAAACCATGTAAGAACTATTAGCATGAGCTTTTCCCATGTTAATTCTAACTAGTTCCATTAAATCTAGTCACTGATTCATTCAAGCTAAATGTGCCAGGTGCCATGTGAGCTGTTGGAAATATAATGAGGAGATATTTTTCTGTCCTTGTATCACAATAACACATAATTCATTAAAGAACAAGGTGACTAGTAATACACAAATTTCTAGGAAGCAAACAGTCTGGGAGACCAAGAAGTGTTCACAGTTATTTTCTTAAAGGAAATAATATTTGAGTTTCACTTTAAACTATGCCTAGATGTCCACTAGTCCTATAAAGGATAAAAGGCATTTGGAAAGAGGGAGCAGTACTACGAAGGAAGGCCTAGAAGCCTAAAAGTGTTTAGTGGGTTTGTGGTGCATGAGACACAATCTGAGTTAGGTAACGCATAGGGAAATTTGTGATTACAGGTGGTTTCATGACTCGTTGTTCTGCTAAATAACTGTATGATTCTCCTAGTGTCTTCATTTCTTAAATAGAAACGATAATAACTTGCAGAAT